>LPNX010189558.1:290551-361876 GCA_001517045.1 Pseudotsuga menziesii
AAACTTATAAGAATAAACTAAACATGTGAATTTATTCAATGTTTGAATATAGGTACCACTGGAAGCGAGGACTATGAAAGCATCCTAGGGGTGCATGTGGACATGTGACTGTCCTGAAGAGCTTAGAATGAGCAGTAATGAAAAAGGTACTAGTGAGACTCTGAAGTTCCTAGCAGCCAAGACAAACCATGTGGGGAGGCTCCATGGTTGAGAGGTCTGAAATAGACCAGAGACACTAAGTGTCATGACCAAGAGGGATTGGTCTAGCATTCACGGTGAAGTGAAAGAGGCTGAGAGCATGAAAACCACAGTGGTGGTGTGGGTTCCAGGATGGAACAAGACAAAGAGGGGAAAAAATATTCTTGCTCTCTCTTTATTTCTTTGATTATATATATATATATATATATATATATATACTTATGCATTGTGAAAATAGAAGATTGTTGAATGCATGTATGGCTGAAAATAGAATGTGTCTATTTGCTTAAAATAATTATGATTGCTGGAATAGTTAATTCCCTGCCCAAGAATGGAAATGAATGAGCTCATGTGCCTGTTGGGAAGGCATGAAAAATATGAAAGTCTCCTTGATGAGACTTGGACTGTCATGCCAATTGGGAAATTAATTGACTAATTTTTATATTATGATTTGTTTAACAAAATTTCAATGATGCATTTCACAGGTGAGAAAAGTGAAATCCAGCGATGCACATTGATCATGGCAGCCGACCAAAAGCTATTGGATTTGGCTAGAAGTCTCCTTCAAACAATTGCCAAGACCCAAGAAAATCTTGGAAAGATACTCAAGATACAGAAAAGTCCCTAGACTTGGGGATGAGCTGAAAGCTGAGAACCAGTAAGAGAATCTCATGGAAGCCAAGGGGCTAGGTCTTGAAAGCTTAAGTAAATAATCAAACGTGGGACAGATCTGCAAAATTTTGATGTGCAAATGGTATATGTATTCCTATGTATTGGAACACCGAGGACGGTATTATTCCAAGGGGGAGGGGATTGTAACACCCTAGTTTTGACCCCATTTGCATTAAAGGTACATGATGTATATATTGTAATTAATCATGGTGAGGAGATAAAGGCAAAAGCCTCACCATCGATTTGGTTGTGTATGTTTCAGCAATTGGGATCATTGCCGATGGTATATCGTGCCATCTGGCACATTATAGTTCTAGCATCATGTAAACATGCAAAATTAATAAAAAAACTACAACCAGATACGATGGTGCGACGCCAAATGAAAAGGGCATGATTTCCTAAGGTTAAGGGGCAGATTGTCTAACCCATGGGAGACATTGGGGAAAAGCCATGTGTCGAACCTTAAACCCTTGTTTAGTTGAGGCAGTTAATGTTGGGTAGTGGTAGGTGGCAGGCTTTCCCCCATGCACTCTTCACCAGCTGGTTCAGTCACATGCATGAGCTGGGAGTGGCTTCCTCACACACCGTTTGGGATGCTCGATTGGTTCTCTCCACTCCCTCCATTGTGGCTGTTCATTCCTCACGCAGTGCGGAGATAAAAGGATCCAAGATTCTGTGTGTGGGGGTTTGGTTCTCCTTTCTCTCACCAGCTGTTCCTTTGCCTCACGCACCAATTGGACTCTGAGTATGATCTTCCTCTGGCCTGTATAGAGAATCGATTTCCCTTTTTCTAGTATCATATTGGGAAATGTTATGGTGGTTTTCATTGTGAGATCGGCTATGTTCTTCCCCTGATCGATGGTTGTTGTTGCTGTGGAATCGTTTTGGCCATGATAGGGCCAAGAACGATTCAGGGATTTGTCTTCCCCTATCCAAGCTGTGAAGTTCTTGTTTTGTTGCATGCATGCAGTGGTTGGTCTTCAAACTGTGGGGAGTGGGATTAAAGTTTGGGTATACTTGATAAACCTAGGTTTAGGGAGCCACACAGACAGAGTTAGATGGCTAGCTTTCTTCTCCACAACCCCAGAAGAGCACTGACAAGGGAAGTCAAGGCCTGAGGGATTGTGAAGCAGAGAAGGGAATAATTCCTGGTGTTGGGTGTGTGTGTGTGTGTGTATTAGAGGTCAGGCTAGATATGGTGTAGGTGTCCTTAGCTCTTCCATGAGCTCACCAAATTAGCATTTAGCTTCTCCCAGCTCCTTGATAGCCTGATAAGCCCTACTGTGTGGGCTTGGCTGATTTGTGTACCTTGGCTATGTGTAAGCCTACTTAGTCCCTTATTCCTTGGGGAATCATGCCCAACTCAGGGGTGGCAGTGTTGCTGAGAGATTGATGAGCACGCTGGCATATGGTTGGGTGGAATGTTGTGGTGACGTAGCTGGTTGTGGGACAAGTTCTTTATGAGATAAGTATCCTTGTCTATCTTACTTCTGCGTTTATGTTTACTGTTAATGAATTATGATGAACATGTATATGAATGAATGTTGTTTTCCTTCCGCTGAATATATGTATGAGTATGCATCTTAGTACTTTGTATTTTTAAGCTTTTATTTCAGCATTATATCCCTGTTCATGTTCATGGGGTTGTTTGCTCGGTCCATTTGATGGTTTGGTAGCGTCCTCTTCGCCGGTTGGAGGGTCAGGGATGTTACAAAATGTGTGGGATGAATGGAGTCCTTGAGACTATGTTCATAATACACACAAATTTGTAATAGAGATCGGTGCCTCAAGGTCACTATCTAGGAGTTCCCACTTCCTTTGGGTATTTTTCCACCATTTACGGTTTGATCGAGGCATTGGATTTTCGCCTGATGGTGCTTAATTGGGGAAGGTGAATCCTAATTAATCTAGTCACTCACATTGCTTTTGATGCATCTTTACTGATCAGATGAGCTGCATCCAAGTGCAGGGAATACACACCGGAGTCTTGTCAAATTTAGTAAATTTTAAACGATGTGTTTTGATTAGAAAGAAAACCCTCCAGGAACCTCTTTCGGTCCAAGTGGACCTCAATCGGGGAATCAAGGAGGGGGTTTATTTTAGAAATATTTTTTGCAGAAATTAATGACAAGTAGAAAAAAATAAGCAAACCACAAGTTTTCTAATTAGTCCTACCACGCATCTCTTTCACCTTTCGGGTCAATCGGGAAGTCATGGGGTAATATGGAAAGTTACTTTGATACTGTAATATGGAATATATGATAAAGTAATCAAAGCATATTATTCTACATAAATTAAACTAATCTAAAGTGAAAAAGAAATAAAAAAAATGCAAGAAATGGAAAAAAGGCGCGAATCCCCCCAGGGGGGATGGGGAATGGGCTTGAAAGAGCCCATTTGGAGAAAATTATCAGCAGTTACAATATCAGAAAACTTATCTAAATCCTCTTGGTTCTTATATAGAATGAAACTAAGGATTTAAAAAATGCCAAAATTAAAGATTACAGTAAAAAAGGGAGACCCTTGAGGTGATTCAGATGGCCCAAAAGCCACTTTCCAACAGCAGATTCTCCTCTTTCTTTTATGCATACTAAAAAAAAGTGAGCTTGATAGAATGAAATATGCCCAAAAACACTTTGAAATTACCTTTGGTTCATCCTACTTTAAACCAAAAAAAACTAAGTTAAAACTAGTTAAAATGGTAAATACGGAACCAAGGAAAGCAAGATTTCCTTGGAGTATTGGATTGCCTTTGGGGAAGCCAATGTGATTTGCACTGATTGTTGGATTTTATCTTTTAAAACAGAAAAAAAAATTGAATGCATGCAAACTATGGATTCTCTTTAAATTGCCATGCAAAACAAACAATTTCCCTAAACTAGATCTAGAATGCTTTATGAAACTTTTTAGGAATGAGATCTAGATTATGAGCCTTGATACAATAGATCTATGTTAATTTTTACTTTAAGATAATAGTTCTTAATAATATCAAATCTTGTAAACAAAGTAACTAGGTAAAAATTTTATTTTTAGAAGGAGGAAGAGAGAGAAAGAGTGTTGGAAGCCTGGGAATGTTGGGCTTTGGAGTCTACTTTGGTGGAACACCGAGGGACTATGTCCTCCAAAATATCATGAAGATGAGGAAGATGCAAACTATATCAACCCCTTCTACAAGTGAGATCACCTACAAATTAGAAATCCTTGCATAAACAGATGGTTAAAACATAGGTGTTACTGGAAAAAGACCATTAGAAAGCATGAAATTAAACTTAAAATACATGCAACTCCAAGAGATCTTAAACAAGCAAACAATAAGAGCATAAATCAAAATAGAATGATCTCTTACCCTAACATGAGGGAGCTCTCTCCTTTAAGACCAACAATTAACCAGCAAAAAGAAAAGATCAATAATACAGATTATACCTCATTAGCACTTGACAATCACCATCCACACATGAAAAGCATTACACCATAGATCTTGCCTCCAAAGCTTCTTTATTTCGAAATAGTACACAATAAAATAGCAACATCTATTCAATATAGCTCTAACTCACTTGGAAGAGGAAAATTGAGCTTTATTTATAACAAAAACTGGAAATCTAGCCTAGGGGGGCGCAATTCCCAAGGAGAGAGAGACTGCAACTGCATGTGGAGTCAATCTGGGCCTGATCTAAGTCTATCTGAGTTTGATCTGAGTCTCATTGAGTGCAACTGTCAATCGAAGAGCTGATCGGACTGACACATCATCTTGTTAACTGGAACATCCACCAAAACTCATCCAGATGAGCCCACACGTGTGGAGGAGAGAGAGAGGGCGCAATTCCCAAGATTGCATGTTGTGGTGCACTCACAGTTTATCCCAAATCACCTCCTTCTGTCAAGGAATGGTTAGCTCCATTCAATCTCAAGTCTATGAGACTGATTTCAGTCAAATCGAAGCAAATCCCACTGATTTAGGATTTGGGGTTTTCTCCATTATTTAATTAATTTATTAATTAAAATAATCAATATTTGATTTTTAGGGATTTTTGACCTGAGTGATGGACAAATCACTCAAAACTTAGGAAAAGTGGGTTTATGGGTTTACATGGTGCTCTGAGCTTGAAAATGAGTACCCCCATGGCTTAAATTGATTTATGAGCCCACTTTTATTACAAAACCAATTTTTCCAATTAGACTATTAAAAAATAGTCTAAGTTTTGTGGAAAAAATAAAATTAAAAAAAACTTAAAAAATAAAAAATAAAATAAAATCTAGGGGGACTTGGACATGTTCATATGAATTGACCATAATTCCTAGCATGTTTGTACACTGACACATAGACTCTAATAACCTCAATAGGCCTAAATTCCAAGTCGACCACCCCAACTTTGGAGGTATTGAGTGAAAAACTGAGAAATTATCAGTCGTTTATTCAACAACCAATAATAATGAAGGGAAAAAACACCCTGGGCTGATTGGATTGACAAATAAAATTCCATGAGACCGAGTCTTTTACAGACACTATCATGCTAGAACATTTTACTACAACTCCCCTACGGGGTATGAACATGTGATATATTACAATAAGCACTTCCCAGAAGCAATTCTGAAGGTCTTCTGAAGTCCGAACAAATCATCTTTGTCCAGTTCACCAGGATCACTTGATAAAAAACCACTAAGTACAACTTAGGTGGTAACATCTGGTTCCAACTACGGGACGTGTACTCGATCTGGTCATAGGGCAAGGAGAGGATACAAGAACACCGGAATCTCTGGTTTATACTGTAAAAACATCTCAACTTGACAAGAAAACCTTAGTAGAACAAGCTTTATATAAAATCCAAATGAACCATTAACCTGATTTATTTAAGCAAAATAAATGTAACTAACTAATGAAATAAAATTTGTATTATAGCTAAGTACAAAACATAAATGCGGAAAGTAAATTCTCTCTTTTAAGGAGCATATTTTCCTACTCTAAGCATGATATGCAAAGGTTAGGTGTAATAAAAAATCCAATGTAACCACCTAAGAATTTTATTAACATAAAAAAAAATTGCCTTGTCTTTGGTTACCAGCCAAAGTAAGGATACTTTATTCAGAAAATGCAAACCTACGTGATGATCCGGAAGGGGCGGGATGGATGGGAAATCATAGGCATGAATAATGTCGTCAAACTTCCTCCCAAACCGGTAAGTTCTTGCAAAGGATGCTTCTATCCATGACTGGATAGGGTTGATGTACAAATTGGAATGATGAGGTAGATTGACTACACCATCATACTGATCATCAAGGCTTACCGGATAATAACTCACTGTATAAGCCCCAAGCGGCTCCAAATCATAAGGAAACTCTATATGTGAAGATGATAGTTGAGACTGATATTCTACTAACTGCATCACATATGTCTTTTCACAACACTACTTCTCAATGTCTTCATTATTGATACCTTTGTGTGGCTCTGCATGATATGACTCTGAATGATCATATAAGAGTTTTGAATGTTGCTTTTCCATACTAGGATTTTCCCAGGTCTCCAGATCCACGCCTCCCTCTATGGAAGTATAGTATATTGGACTTCCAAAAATTTCTAAATAGACACTCCCCTAACTAGATATAGCATATATGGGATTCTCAATAATATATTCACAAAAATTCCAATAGTCATCACCGCCATCTATGTCATATGTGATGGATTCCCCATTGATGATATCAAGTTCTAATATCAAGTTATCTTTGTCTTCATTACTAATTCTGATATATGGATCAAACTAATCATATGGATAAACTGCATGCTCCTTTTCCATATCAAAATTTCCCAAGGCTACAAGGTCCATTCTCTCTCCTTTAGATACGCCATAGACAGGAGAATCAACAAAACCATAAAAAGTTTCTAGTTCATTATCAACATCTTTGTCGGACATAAGGGAGTCTTGGTCACTTGTATCATGCTCCAAGTTATACTTGTCCTCATTTTCATACTCATCTTCTTCAGAAAAAAGGTCACAAGGCAATAAACCTTCCAGACTGTCATCATTATATGGAGAACACGTAGGAATCCCATCATGCACATTACGATTTTCATCATAAGTTTCACTATAAGATTCTGCAATGGTTTCATCCTAAGGTTTGTACTGTTTAGCTGGTGAAAAAGGGTAGGATTGGCCTAGCATGTATACATGACCAGGCTCGCTTGAATTTTTTTCCTGACTACTGACCTCGGTAATTCCATGTTCCATGACTTGATTTGCAACGTAACAAGTTCTTTCTTGGTCGAATTGTTCACAAGGTCTACACCATTGAAGTACTTCTCATTAGAGGAAATTTCAATTTAAAGTGGGCCTTCCAAAAATAATAAAAATTCCATGTCATCATGTATTAGCCAATAAAAATGATTTAAAATTCAAAAAGGGAGCACCTCTTAAACAATTTTTTAATATAAATTTGGGGATAGGTATCATAAAAAAACTACTTTTTTTGTTCGTATTTTAGACATATCTCCTTGTGTTTTTACTCAAATTTTGATCAAGAGAGCTCATTGGATGCGGAATTAAATTCCGTATCCAACGAGTACCCACTCAGCATACTTTCAGCATACTTTTGACGGGCCCCGCTAACCAAAAAACAAGAAACACCTGAAAAAACATGATGATGACATCGTCATCACGTTTTTTCAGGTATTACTTGTTTTTGAGGTAGCAGGGCCCATCAAAAGTATGTCAAGTGGGTACTCATTGGATATGAAATTTAATTATGCATCCAACGTGCTCTCTAGATCGAAATTTGAGTAAAAACAAAGGGATATATGTCGAAAATACGAACAAAAAAGTAGTTTTTTCTTTTCTTCCTCCAAAATTAATAAATATTATTTAATTATTTTAATGATTATTTTATTAATTTTCCTTAGGAGGCCCATTTTCAGTTGAAATTTCCTCTAATGTCTGTGGAAATTGAACCCAGTGATAGATTAATTTTACTCACAACAATTATCAATTGAACATGCAAAATCACTCACAAAAGAGACTGAATAAATGAGCTGAACACTAAACTGTATTGAATAAGTGTACAATAGCCAACCCTATAACATAATAGGTTGATTCATTAAATAATTACATAAGGGATTTGAATGCATGAGGATCAATTCGAATCTAGCATAAAGCAGGCTTACTAAATTTAAGCAAATCCCCCATAGGTGCAAAAAGCTGATCCCAAATCAGTCATGGAGCTCATGAATTGGAAAAAGTGCTTAGGAAAGATAAAGAGTGACAGAATGACAACTAATACATGCTTTTACAAGTAGAAAAGAGTGGAGGATGAAGAGGACAAAAAACTAGTTCACCTCACCTAGTCAAACTTTCCCTATTGCCTTAAAGCACTGAAAAAGCAGGCAATAAAGAAGAAAAAGAAGAAGGGCACCTAGGAGACCAGGAATAAAGAATAATTGATTCCTTTAGGTTTCCCAAGCACTACATGGGTCAAATTAGGCAATTTGGACCACTATGGATAGGTAATTGACAACTTGCATAAGGTGGGACACATGAACTAGGCAAATAAGACAAAAATAATTAAATTAATGTCTAAAGTAGCTAACTATGGGTTGATTATTCTAACACCCCCCCTTAAACCTGACTTATGAGTAATATATCAGAAAATTATAGGGCCTAGCAACAAGGCTTAGTCGCCATTTACATATTGCATGTCCATACAACCAAGGAAAGAGGCAAAAAACCACATGGGAAAATCCTCCCTTAAACATGGACTGTAAAACAAAATTTGGAAATATTGTCTTCACTCATGCTTCACAGCATGATCAGCAATCCCCGGTAGTGATTTGAGATTGCTGAAGGTCTTCTCACAAAATGATTTCGTGAAGATATCAGCTACTTGTTCTGAAGATGAATAGAAGAGTAGGTGAATGGTGCCATCATGCACAAGCTCTCTGATGTAGTGCATATGGATCTCAATGTGTTTGGTTCTCTACTTCTGAACTGGATCTTTGCAGATTTGAATGGTACTCTGGTTATCACAGTAGATGGTAGTTGAGTACTCTGATTCAAAACCACACTCTCCAAGTAAACCCTGCAACCATAAACATTGAGTTGTTGCATTAACAACTCCTCTGTACTCTACTTCTGTAGATGAGAATGAAATGGAACTCTGTTTCTTGCTTGACCAGCTGATTGGCCCTTCTGCAAGCATGAACACATATCCTGATGTGGACTTTCTATTTGTTCTATCACCTGCCCAATCACTGTCAGTAAATCCAGTCAAATCAAGATTAGATTTTGCTTTATAGAAGATCCCATGTGTCCTTGTTCCCTGAACAAAGTTAAGGATCTTTTTGGCTGCTTTCCAATGGATCTCATGAGGATGATCCATGTATCTAGAAGCCACACTTACTGCATAAAAAATATCAAGTCTAGTATGTGTCAGATACAACAAACATCCAATCAATTGCCTATATAGTGTATTGTTTACCATAGGTGAAGAATCAGCTTCTTCCAACTTCACTCCTGAGGCTGCAATGGCTAGGGCTATCCTGATGGAATCCATCTTTGCCACTGGGGAAAAGGTCTCATTGTAATCTATCCCATGAACTTTTGAGTAGCCCTTGGCTACCAATATGGCCTTGTAGTTCAGTGGTGAACCATCAGCAGCAAATTTGGTCTTGTAGACCCACTTACACTGAACTAACTTCCTCCCTGGGGGAAGATCCACTAGCTCCCATGTGTTGCTCTTCTGGAGTGAGATGAACTCTTCCTTCATGGAAGCTTGCCATCTTGGATCTCCTGCTGCTTCTTCATATGTTTAAGGATCAGATTCCACCAACAAGTAGCATTTCTCAGCAAACATAGGATCCTTCATGCACAGACCACTCTCAAATTGAGATCTAGTCCTCTTTGGGTCATTGGGATCCCCAGCTAGCTCTCCTACTGCATGTAGTGTCTTGGCTGCCCATTTTGGCCTTGTAGGGATATCAGGGTCTGCAATAAACTCATCTCCATTAGACAAATCAGAATCAGCATGTTCAACAAACTCTTCACTTACTTTCAGAGGTTCAGGTGGTGAAGAGGCTTCTCCAACTTCCACTGCTGGAAGGGGTTCTTCTTGAAACTGAACACACCTTTCGATGAAGGCTTTTTTTGTGCTCAAATTTATCACTTTGTATCCTTTTGAATCTTTAGAGTATCCAACAAATAGACACTCTTGGCTTTGGGGCTGCAAAGCCTTTCTCTTTTCTGTTGGAATTCTAGCCCAAGCCCTTGAGCCAAAAATCCTGAAATGGGTCACATCTGGATTGTGCCCAATCCATGCTTCGAAAAGAGTCATACCATCAAGTTGTTTATGAGGCACCCTATTTTGGATATATGCTGCATAGTTGATAGCGTCGGCCCAGTACTTTGGTGGCAAAGTTTTGGCCTCCATCATGCATGTTGCCATCTCCTTCAGTGATCTATTCTTCCTCTCAGCAACACCATTTTGCTGTGGTGTGTAAGGGATAGAATGCTGCATCTGAATACCTGCATCTACACAATAATTAATAAAATCAGACTTGACATACTCACCACCATTGTCAGATCTGAGGACCTTGAGTTTCCTCCTAGACTGGTTTTCAACCAAAGCCTTAAAGACTTTGAAGAGGCCAAAAACTTCAGACTTGTGTTTCAGGAAGTAAACCCAGCAATACCTGGAAAAGTCATCTATGAAAGTCAATGCATATTTGTCCTGACTCATGGACATATGAGGGAATGGGCCAGCAACATCACTGTGGATCAGCTTGAGGGGTGCAGAGGTTCTCTCATGACTAGCTCTCTCAAATTTATGCTCTGGGTGTTTTCCTAGGATACAACCTTGGCAGACTCCTTTGGAAAATTTTATCTTGGGAAACCCTATGACCATCTCTTTTTCACTAAGATTAGAAAGATACTTGTAATTTAGGTGGCCAAATCCTTCATGCCAAAGCTTGCTTGCTTCATTAGCATGAATCAGAAGAGCAGAGGGGTTTGATTAGGGTAGGAAGTGTGAGAACATGTATACCTTCTGAGCATGATTCGCAACTCCTTTTGCAATGACTTTACCACTTGAGATCTCTGTGATCTCAACTTCATCAAGGGAGAATATGACCTTCTTTGGAGACCCAGTGTGAGTCATCTGGTACACTGATAAGAGGTTGGAGGCGAGACCAGGCACATACAACACATTGCTGAACTGACCATGATCAATATCAATCCTCCCTTTGCCCAAAATTTCAGTGAGAGAGTCATCTCCCAGTACTATAGGTGGTCCCTTCAACATGTCAAGTGAGGAAAATGCCTCCTTGGTCGAAACCATGTGTCTTGAAGCTCCAAAATCAATGATAAAACTGGGTGAGCTTGATGTGCCAGCAACCAATGCATGAACTCTCTCTCTGTCATCTGAACTTGATCCTCCTTCTCTCTTCTTTGAGCTGTCTGGAAGGGATATGCCATTCTTCTCCAGGAGTTGGGTTAGCATGTCTATTTGCTTCTTCATACAAGAGATTTCAGTGTGATTTCCCTTATTGCAGTATGGGCACTTGCTCATTTCTCCTTTGTTTTTCTTCTTCTGGTTATTCTTCTTGGAACCTTGTGGCTCCTCTGGAGACTTGTTCTTGTCTCTCTTTTGCTCAGGTGGCTTTTTAGCTTTATTTTTGTTTTTTGAATCCACCCTTGAATCTCCAGCAACCAGAGCTTGGTCTTTGGATGGTTTGATGGTGCCCATCATCACCAGCTTGTCTTGTTCTTGTGTGAGAGATTCCATGAAATATGCAAGGCTAGGCATCTTCCAGGTTCGAGCTGTCAGTTTTGTGGCATAGAAGGTCGAAACAAACACTAAATAGTCATGGCCAAGCTTCGAGAGAATGGCCAAGACCAGCTAATCATCCTTCTTTTCGATCCCACACTGTTTCAGCTGCAAAACAAGTGCTTTGAACTTGGATAAATAGAGTTGCAGAGATTCAAAGATATTGGGACTCAGGGAGATCAGTTCATTTTCGATTTGATGTCCCCTCATCTCATCTGTCTTTCCAAAAAGATCAGTAAGCTTCTCCCATACTTCATTTGGTGATGTCAATCCATCAAGATGGAAAAGGAGGTCTCTGGAAATACTCAGACACAGGAGACCATAGTCCTCATCCCTCCTGTTGTGCCATTTAATCTTCTCTGCAGCTGCATTGGGCTCTGCTTCTGTTGCCATAGTCACCCTGTAGATTCCTTTCGCTCTTAATAGTATCTCCATATCTTCTTTCCATTCAAATAATTTGAAGGGAGTCAAGATGATCTTCTGAGATTGATCCATAACTTAGAAATCTGTCCCGACTGTCAGTAGAAGGCTCCCAGTCACTGATGTCGAACCTGCAAAACAATTTTGAAGGATAGAAATCGATCTACGATGGCTCTGATACCATGTGGAAATTGAACCCAGTGATAGATTAATTTTACTCACAACAATTATCAATTGAACATGCAAAATCACTCACAAAAGAGACTAAATAAATGAGCTGAACACTAAACTGTATTGAATAAGTGTACAATAGCCAACCCTGTAACATAATAGGTTGCTTCATTAAATAATTACATAAGGGATTCGAATGCATGAGGAGAAATTTGAATTTAGCATAAAGCAGGCTTACTAAAATTAAGCAAATCCCCCATAGGTGCAAAAAGCTGATCCCAAATCAGTCATGGAGCTCACGAATTGGAAAAATATCTTAGGCAAGCTAAAGAGTGATGGAATGACAACTAATACATGCTTTTACAAGGAGAAAAGAGTGGAGGATGAAGAGGACAAAAAACTAGTTCACCTCACCTAGTCAAACTTTCCCTATTGCCTTAAAGCACTGAAAAAGCAGGCAATAAAGCAGAAAAAGCAGAAGGGCACCTAGGAGACTAGGAATAAAGTAGAATTGATTCCTTGAGGTTTCCCAAGTGCTACATGGGTCAAATTAGGCAAGTTGTACCACTATGGATAGGTAATTGACAACTTACATAAGGTGGGACACATGAACTAGGCAAATAAGACAAAAACAATTAAATTAATGTCTAAGGTAGCTAACTATGGGTTGATTATTCTAACAATGTCTACCATGTTAGCTAAGTCTAATTGGTTTGGACTCCTAGGCTCTTGCTGAGGGGATTTCTTCTGATACATCTGATTTTGCTTGGGCTGAAAGTTCCTAGGTCCATTATTCCTTTCCATTGTGATCAATCTATTTTGCATGTCATTCAATTGTGTAGTGTGATTGGCCATCTATTGGTTTTGGCTAGTAACCAAGTTTTTTATCATGTCCGCCACCTTTTCCATGAGATCTTTAGAAGTTCCCTTTTCTTCTGATTCAACAGATTTACCCTTGGTCTCTTTGTTGCAGGAAGTGTTTCCCCTAGTGTAACCTGGAATGTTGGACTTGCCTGAATATTTCATATTCTTTTCTATTTTCTCGACCAATTCCTGGGCAGTTTTTAGATCGGTTGGTTCTTTATCTCTCAACCGGTACCTTATGTCACCGGTGAAGGCTTCAATGTAGGATATGAGAATAGAGGCACTTTTTTGCTTGATATCTCTAGGAAGGTCCGCAACCACATGCCTGAATTTAGTGTTAAATTCATGCATGGTTTCATTCTCCATCTTCTTTATGCTATAAAGGGAAGCAAGAAGATGTATTGGTTCCTTCTTTTCTCCCTGTTTCTGCCTAAAACCATATTGGAATTCACTAAGAGTTTTATATGAATCATCATCTAGGTTGAGGCACCATTCTTCAGCATCATCTTCTAAGGATAAAGCAAAGAGCTTCATTTTGACATTGTCATGGTCATGGGCAGCAATAATTGCAATAACTGACCAGGTGCTTTTCAAACTTTTGAAGGTGAGACTTGGCAGCAATGGCATTATTGCCCTGAAATATGGGGAGCTTCTTGATAGCATCTTTTGGAATGGCATGGGGAGCACCTGCTATCTGAGAAAAGTCAAGGGGTTTGAAGAATTTCGTCATTTCTTGAGATTGGTGAACATGACTCTCTACAAATATGTGATGGATATCTAAGAGGGATTGCTATCCTAAATCTTCAAGGTTTCTATGAGAAGTCTGCCTATTCAATCTTTCTCTAATAAACCTTTCAGGATCAGGGAGAGGATTGAATAATTACTGGTGGTTTCTTCGGGTAGAAATTCTTGGATGGATGTTAGACAATGGAGTCGCCAGATGGACTGAGTTTTAATTTTTATGTTTTTTAAAGACAAGATCAATCAAAATTTTTATCTTTTTATATGTTTAGAAAACGTTAATCTAAGTCATACTCAGGAATAAAAATATTTATCCCTGGCAACGGCACCAAAATTGTTTCCACCTTTCACACACCTAGGGGGGAACGTGGCAGAAATCTTCAAGCCACTCGGTGTGTCATTGGGGGCAAGTCTCGAGTCAAGGCTGTCACCTTGTTCTTGACTCCTCCATTTAGGCTCAACTCCTAATGAAGCCAAGGGGGGTAGACCCTATTAAGTTACTAAGGAGAATTACTTAGTGTCATGATGTTTAAACTAACTAAGTTATTTAGGAGTTTACAATTTAACTATAGATAATCAAAGATGGCAAGATGTAAAAGATGAACACACGAAAGCACAATACTGAGACACAATGTATATATAAAGCAAGAAATTAACCAGTGCCTTAGAATGGAGTCAAAAATAGAATCAATATGCTTGCATGTGCTTGGAGTGAATGTTTTGTGATTGCCTCTTGGTACATTTTAAGTTAATGTGAAATATGAATAAATTGAATTAGGCGAGTGGGGGACTCCAGATATACCTGAGGGTACTTGGAGTATGTCCAAAAATAAACCTTCATAGCTACCTGCAAGGAATGTGTGGGCTGAATGGAGTCTCTAAGACTGTGTTCATAATACACACAAAGGTGTAATAGAGATCGGCACCCCGAGGTCACTGTCTAGGAGTTCCCACTTCCTTTGGGTATTTTGCCAGCATTTACGGTTTGATCAAGGCGTTGTATTTTTGCCTGATGGTGGTTAATTGGGGAAGGTGAATCCTAATTAATCTAGTCACTCACGTTGCTTTTGATGCAGCTTGAATGATCAGATGAACCACAGCCAAGTGCAGAGCATACACACCAGAGTCTTGTCAATTTTAGTAAATTTTAAACGATGTGTTTTGATTAGAAAGAAAACCCTCTAGGAACCTCTTTCAGTCCAAGTGGACCTCAATCGAGGAATCAAGGAGGGGGTTGATTTTAGAAAGATTTTTTTCATAAACTAATGACAACCAGAAAAAAGGAATCAAACCACAATTTTTCTAATTGGTCCTACCACACATCTCTTTCCCCTTTCGGGTCAATCGGGAAGTCGTGGGGTAATTATTAAAGTTACTTTGATACTTTAATATCGAATATATGATAAAGTAATCAAAGCATATTATTCTGCATAAATGAAACTAATCTAGAGAGAAAAAGAAATAATAAAATGCAAGAAATGGAAAAAAGGTGCAAATCCCCCCAAGGGGGATGGGGAATGGGCTCGAAAGAGCCTATCCGGAGAAAATTTTTATTATCAGTGGTTACAATATCAGAAAAATTATCTAAATCCTCTTGGTTCTTATACAGAATGAAACCAAGGCTTTACAAAATGCCAACATTAAAGATTACAGTAAAAAAGGGAGACCCCTAGGGGGATTCAGATGGCCCAAAAGCCACTTTGGAACAGCAGCTTCTCCTCTTTCTGTTATTCCTGCTAAAACTAGTTAAAACGGTAAAACCGGAACCAAGGAAAGCAAGCTTTCCTTGGGGTCTTGGCTTGCCTTTGGGGAATCCAATGTGATATGCACTGATTATTGGATTTTATCTTTTAAAATAGAAATATAAATCTAATGCATGCAAACTACGGATTCTCTTTAAATTGCCATGCAAAATAGACGATTTCCCTAAACTAGATCTAGAATGCTTTATGAAACTTTTTAGGAATGAGATCTAGATTATGAGCCTTGATACAATAGATATATGTTAAGTTTTACTTTAAGATAATAGATCTGAATAATATCAAAGCTTTTAAACAAAGTAACCAGGTAAAATTTTGATTTTTAAATGGAGGAAGAGAGAGAAAGAATGTTGGAAGCCTGAGAATGTTGGGCTTTGGAGTCTGCTTTGGTGGAACACTGAGGGACTATGTCCTCCAAAATATCCTGAATATGAGGAATATGAAAACTAGCTCAACCCCTTATACAAGTGATATCACCTGCAACTTAGAAATCCTTGCACAAACAGATGGTTAAAACATAGGTGTTGCTAGAAAAAGACCATTAGAAAGCATGCAATTAAACTTAAAATACATGCAACTCCAAGAGATCTTAAACAAGCGAACAGTAAGAGCATAAATCAAACTAGAATGATGTCTTACCCTAACAGGAGGGAGATCTCTCCTTCAAGGCCAATAATTAACTAGAAAAAAAGCAAAGATCAATAATACAGATTATACCTCATTAGCACTTGACAATCACCAACCACACATGAAAAGCATTACACCATAGATCTTTCCTCTGAAGCTTCTTTATTCCAAAATAGTACACAATAGAATAGCAACAACTCTTCAATCCAACTCTAACTCACTTGGAAGAAAAAAACTGAGCTTTATTTATAACAAAAACTGGAAATCTAGCCCAGGGGGGTGCAATTCCCAAGGAGAGAGAGAGTGCAGCTGCATGTGGAGTCAATTTGGGCAGCTACATGTGGAGTCAATTTGGGCCTGATTTGAGTCTAGCTAATTCTGGTATGAGTCTCACTGAGTGCAACTATCAATCGGAGAGCTGATCGGACTGACACATCAACCTGTTAACTGAAACATCCACCAAAAATCATCCAAATGAGTCCACATGTGTGGAGGAGAGAGAGAGGGTGCAATTCCCAAGATTGCATGCTATGGCGCACTCCCAGTTCAGCCCAGATCACCTCCTTCTATCAAGGAATGGTCAGCTTCGGTCAATCTCAAGCCGATGAGACTGATTTGAGTCAAATTTGAGCAAATCCCACTAATTTAGGATTTGTGGTTTTCTCCATTATTTAATTAATTTATTAATTAAAATAATCAATATTTGATTTTTAGGGATTTTTTACCTGAGTGATGGACAAATCACTCAAAACTTAGGAAAAGTGGTTTTATGGGTTTACATGGTGCTCTAAGCTTGAAAATGAGCACCCCCATGGCTAAAACTGATTTCTGAGCCCACTTTTATTACAAAACCAATTTTTCCAATTAGATTATTAAAAAATAGTCTAAGTTTTGTGGAAAAATTAAAATTAAAAAACAATTAAAACCTAGGGGTACTTAGACATGTTCATATGACTCGACCATATTGCCTAGGATGTTTATACATTAACATGTAGAATCTAATAACCTCAATAGGCCTAAATGCCAATCCAACCACCCCAACTTTGGAGGTATTGAGTGAAAAACTCAGAAATTATCAGTTGTTTATTCAACAACCAATAATAACCAAGGGAAAAAATGCCCTAAGCTGATCGGATTGACAAATAAAAGTCCATGAGACCGAGTCTTTTACAGACATTATCATGCTAGAACATTTTATTAAAACTCCCCTACAGGGTATGAACATGTGATATAGTACAACAAGCACTTCCTAGAAGCAATTCTGAAGGTCTTCTGAAGTCTGAACAAATCATATTTATCCAGTTCACAAGGATCACTTGATAAAAAACCACTAAGTACAAATTAGGTGGTGACACTGCTGCTAGAACTTCAGACAAGGTAACGTAGAATGTGCTTTTCTACCTATTAGTGGAGTAGTGCGCGAAGGTGTGGACATGTTACTACTGGGGTTCGAGCTTCCTACTATTTTGGGTGTAGCCTAGGTCTGGTCATCCTCATCGTCATTGTATGGTTGCTTCATCCAATGTGGTTGCTCTTCGCGTTCTTGCGTCTCGATCACAGCAAGACCTTCCCCTATCCTCTTGTCGAAACCTTGCTCCTCTCCTCATACAACCACTTGTTTCCTCATCGACGCTCACAATTTATTTAGAACCCATACCCATCTACCCCTTATCTTGCCATTTTCCTCCCCCCTTTCGTCGCAGTGTCCACGACCTCCGCACACCAAAGTTTCACTACTCGAGGTGCATTTTTAGAATACCCTTCTCGCAGATAAGCATCTTAATAGATAATTGCAGAGACAGCAAGAACCTACCTTGTGGCCCGTTGAAGATCTATCTTTCTACTTCATTGTATGACTTATTGGTATCGACTGCAAACTCGGTGCTATATCCTTCTAGAATACTATCCAACCATACTTCAATAGCTCGTGATGCTTTGTTATCGGTTTCTTGTAGCTCCTAGATCAGTCCAGGGGTCCAGGATGTCAGCTCTCCTACTTGATGGTTATTCTTATTATAAGTGAACCGAGCTAGGCATTCATACTATATAACTAGAAATTCACAAAAGAACCATTCATAGGGACCATCGTAGATATATCTGTTCAGCTACCTGGTTGTCGACAACTTCGGATTCTTATTCTCTATTTCAGTGAACTCTCGTAGCTTTAGGTCAAAACAATCTTCAATCTCCAGTTTTGTTGGATGCCACAACATATCCTCCCTTTAGTTGCAACAAGTCTCGCCAATGAAACCATTTTTTGGTGCAACCCACCAACAAAGCCTCATCGACAGGGGTTCCTACTCTGATGACACCCAACCAGCATGATCTTCTTGAGCACCAGCCTAGACAGGTTTGACCCCACCCGGAAACACCCGCAGAGAGGATGAAGTCTCACCCGATATGTTGAGGGAGAGTTTTCGAAACCAAGTTTTCTACAGTAAGAAGGGATGGCATGGAATCAACAACTGAACTTCATAATCAACAGATACTCCAGAGACAGTTTTATCAGAATTGCATCGTTCATCATAGATTTATTGGCATAACTAGTAGATCACTAACAGATTACATTACTTCATTCATCGCAGTAGTAACATTCATTCATATAACAGATACAGTAAACATCCATCATTCTCATTGCAGAGCATAAAGACAGGAAAGAAATAAGAAACAAGATCACTTCAGGGAAACATTCGTCATGTCATATTACTTCTATGCAATAAATTCACATCAAACAGTACTTCCACAATAGGAGACTGAAAACCAGTCAACACAAACAGATCCAAAAAACCACCCATGATAGATGCAGATGCTAACAGATCTCAATACCCAAACTATAAGTTATCTCCAAAGTTGTGTCTTTACTATTGCAACTCTAACTCTATGTATAGGCTTGCACCTTTACATCTAAGGTCCACTTCTAACTAACTTCTAACAAACTAGTGACCTATATCCACAAAATGTGGTCAATCAGTACAAAAATTGCATAAAGAATTCTAAAAATGGTTATTCTTCCACCTATCACGTTGTTGTGGTCCTTCACAATGGTGTGTGAGCTTGCGAAGCCTCCACGGTGTTGCGCAACTCACTTACCCAATACCCCTGCCAACACCACACCATATTGAACAAGCAAATCTTGTGCATCCTTCTTACTCCCCACTAAATGTGATGCCAAGTTTTGTTGTATTTCTAATATACTTGAAAATATACTTAAAACCACTACATGATGGATAATAATAATAATGTTCACAACATGAGCTATATTAGCACTCGTAGTAACCATTGGATGCATTAGGGTTCCAAAGGCACACTCATATGGAATTGTTTTCATCACTGCTATTTCATCCTCTATCTTTAAACATGCATGTATCTTGAGTCCCAAGGATAATTTTAGGGGCGAATTTTAGCCCAATGGGCTATTTTTACATGTTTTTCTCCAAAAAAAGATTCGCTATTTTGCATTTTTTGAAGCCCTGTTTCACCCAATTTTGATGGGGTAAATTTTTTTCACCCTAAAAATCGCCAAATTATTATATAAACGATATAAAATCCTTTGAAATTAAAATATTTTTTGAAAAATATCGCCAAACATTTTATAGTTGGTGTTTTAAGAATTGGTAAGATTTGCCAACATTTATACACTTTTAAAGAAGTATGGTTCCTTAAAATCATCCCTGCTCTTGACAATTTTATGCTAACTTCCATTGATGTGGATATGGGATAACATTAAGTTCATTATAAATATCCTCATTATAGTTTCATATCTACCTTCATATATTGAATTATCCTCCTCCTTTTATCTCTTTATACTTGAACTCCTAGAGAATAATGGATCTCCCCATGTTTTTTCATATTAGGTGTTTTTGTTTTGAAAACATTCAACATGGATTAAGACAATCACTTCATCTACATATAGTTTTAATATTAGAAATGTTCTTACCAACCCACTTGATGCACACATTCTTGTTTCCATCTTAGTGTTGTAGAAGACCATTTCTAATCAAATGACCATCTATCCACTAGTACCAATCTCAAGATGATTCCTTCATCTCATTAAGTTCTTTCTTCATGTTTCACATCTTTTGCTTCCCTCCCTTGTGAACTTATCCTTTGAGACAATACATGTATATATTTACTTCCAACATGCCTTTCAAGAACAAAATATTTACATCAAACTTCAGAAGACCTATATATCCACATTAGCCATGAATGCCAAAAACACTCTTATCCATGTCATACCATTATTACTAAAAATGTTTCTACATACTTTATTCATTCAACTTGTATATATCATCGTTATCGTCGTCATCACCACCACCACCATCATGTTTGCAATATGGAATATGGTTTTCATTGACGTCAAAAGGAGTTCAGTGATGACAGAGGAATAACCAAAGGACATGATGGCAAGAGTGAACTCAATGAAAGTCAAAGGAAAGACAAAGGTGGTGATGACATGGCATGAATGATGATATGGGGGATATGATCGCATGGCATGGAATAGATGATGATGTGGCATGAATTTGAATTCATTGTTGTATTATGACATCACTCTGGATAAATATGGAAAAATGGTGAAAATCGCGAAATTGACCAAGTATGGAATAATTAGTCAAAATTGGTTCCAGTAGCCTTAAGAGAATTCCTGCCACAATTCATGGTTTGAGAAGAATGCTCGCACCATGGTACCTTCCTATAGCTAGCTAGTTTGGCTACCTATTCATGATTTGATTTTTCTTTAATATTTCTTGAGAAATATATAGGCATGCCAAAACAGGGTTTTTCACTAGTGGATGCAAAAATAGCTAAGTAGCCTTGGAAAGATGCCCGCCCTAAATTATGGGTTAGAGTAAATTCCCGCAACACATGGGGGTCTTGTAGATTGGTCTTCAACCTACCTAACCATGTCTTCATGTTTTCTTGGAAGTGGAAGAATAAAAATTTATGGACCTGCCAAAAGGGTGTTTTAGGAAGATTATACCAAATTGAGAAATTTGTTTATGGAATTGATGTTAAATGTACCCAACTGGCCTTAAGGAAATGTCTGCCATGCCTCATAGGATGATTTGAAAAATGTATTAAGAATGTGAGTCTCTAGAGTGTTGTATGGAGAATACAACCATGTCACTTTCCTCACTATAGAGTCTTTGAGGAAGATGTCAGCCTGCCAAAAGTGCCTTCCAACCATATTTGCACTATTCCAGTACTAGCAAAACTGCCTAAGTGGCTTCACGGAAATGCCCACTAGAGATTGTCTTGATGATGATAAATTTATCTGAGGGTATGGGGTTATTGTTTGATCAATTGGCTATCTTTCCATGTTCTTATTTTTTCTTATGGTGACCACATGAGGAATATAGCAATTTGCCAAAATAGAAGAAAATTTGTTTTGCATATTCAAAAGTAAGAAAAATTGACTAAGTGTTAAGAACAGGAGTTTGAGAGGTCAGTTGGAAATGCCAGCCAAGGGCTGTATTTGTGCAATTAAATTCATCGAATGTCATGGATCCATTATTTGGTAAGTTTTCCATCTTCTCATGACTTCAGGTCTCCATAGGGTGTTCACACATGTGAAATAGGAGTATGCCAAAATAAAAAGAAATATGTTTTGATGCTCAAAAGAAGTTAAGAATATATTTTGATGTGCCCACCAGAGGCTCAGTTTGTCTCTAAAAATTCTAAGGGTGGCATGGTATTGTTTCCTAGTGGACTGGCTATCTAGCCATACCTTCAGTTTGCTTAGGGATGGTCAGATGACAAAATATGAGTCTCATGATGTGATGAGGTTGGAAAGACACGTGATGCTGTCCTAATGTATCATGATGTCTTTGTTACATTCTAATAGTGGTTTGCAAGAGTATGATAATTTTGGGAATTTGACTAAGTGATGAAAAACTGCCCTAAAGCAGCTGCGTTATGAAAATGTCCACAATAATTCATTAGAAGAAGAAAATTCCCGCCTAGGAGAGACAAAGAAGATTCAGAGGATGAAAGTGGTCTTGTGACCTCAGTAAAATGCCCGCCATTTCCAGTAGTTGATGGATTAAATTTTTCTGAGGGTATGGGTCTCTAGAGTGTTTATTGGTGCATCTAACCACATCATTATTTTTTCCAAAAACTCTCTGAAGATGAAGTTACCAGTATGCCAAAAGTGCCCTCTGGCTTGTTTTGCTCCAGTCCAGTAAAATGCCTACCCAACTTAGAAGAAGATGAGTCTGAAGAGGAAATCAGTTTGGTTGTGCTCAATGGGATGTAATACATCATCTGGTATAATTGGTTCAGGATTTGGTGAAAATGAAAATCCCTCATGTTGACTTAGGGTTTTATAATTTTGTCCAAGTGGTAAATCTATAGTTTAAAATGTTATTTTCAAATTCCCACCAGATGATGTGTGTGTGTCAATTAATTCATCAAATGACATGTATTTGTTCCTTTTTGAATTGTTTATCCATTCATGGTTTCAGTTTTCCCTATGGAGGTCATATGAGTGAAAAATCAATGTTCCATGTTGAAAAAAAAACAAGTTCACACAGCATATGAGTTTTCCCGCACATAGCTTAAAAATATATACTAAACAAGTTTTTTAGATGCCCGCACAAGCCAAATATTTAAATAGAGATTTCTCAGCCAATTAATTAAAAAAAGATGAAATAAATTAGAGAGATAAACAAAAAAAAGTTTATTATTCAATTAACATACATAAATTTAATTTATTTCTAAGAGATTCATGCTTTCTTTCACAACCTACAAGCAATCTCGTATTGATCACTGAAAACATTGGATTCGGAGATGAATTATCTATGATGTTATCTTATATGCCAATAAATACAAAACTCCATCATACGAAAAAAAAATCATTAACTTTCGATAAATACATATATGCATTGATATGCCAACTAAAAAGCATTTTTCATTATATGCCGATAAATACAAAACTCCATCATACAAATATTTTTTTTCAGTAACTGTCGATAAATACATATATACATTGATTTGTACATGTCTAGCATGTTTCAAAGATGGCTGCAATCCATCCTCTTGAGTAGAAGTCAAATCTAAATTGTCTCTCTTGCCTTTCGTAGAAGACTGTACTTGTTCTGGGTTGGACAAGGCACTTATTGCGATTTCTTTTCAAGCTCTTTAACTCTCTGTGAAACTTTTTTTAAATTTTCAAGCAAAACATTTTTTTCCGCCATCAGTTTGTTCAACATTTCCACATTTTTCTTATACTTCGTTGATTCCTGTTCTTCCTTGACTCCAATTTCTCTCTAGTATGTTTCAACTGATTTTTAACTTCAGTCAATTCACGTTTCAGATTATGTATTTCTTTCTCCTGCTCTTTTTCCCTCTGTCTCATTGGGAAGGACAAGAATTGCAGCCATCGCAGTAGCTAGCCCTTTTAATTCCTTCTCCAAATCAGCAATTGTGGATTTAAGTGTTTGAATTTCCATATCACATCCCTAATTCTGAACTTTTCTACCTTCTAAGAGTTTTGATTCCAGCTCCCTTATTTTTTCATCTTTCCTGGCCATATTCTCTTTCATTTCCTTATGTAACGGTGGTGAGGCATACAAATCACCTAGTGCAAGGCTCGTTGAGAAGCATTCTTGTAGCATCTTCCCTCGACTTGCTAAGGACTTATCTCTCTTTTCTAAGGACATTGTACCTATAGGTGTATTTTTCCTTCTACCCTTACCCTTACCCCTACCCTCGTCTCCTTTGGTACCCTTACCTTCACCCTCACCACCTTCTTCACTGGAATTTTTTTTCCTCTACTTCGTTTTTTAAGTTTTAAAGTTTTAGATATCCTTGCTATCCTTATTTCTTTCAGCTTATCAACTTGGCTAGAAATGGTTTTTCTCAAATCTGAAATTATTGATTCTAATTCTCCAACTTTTTTTCCATGGGTTCCCTCCCACTCTTTCAACTTCAATTGATATTCTTGTACTACCCGTTCATATTCTTTAATTTTCTTCTCCATTGCCTGTAAAGGACCCATTTCTATCCTCACTGGTGGTACATTGAGAACAGGTGGTCTTTTTTTCAACTCTTCTTTGAGTTCACTCGCTTGAGCATTAGCTTTTTCCAAAGCCTCTTCATACGCAACCATCATGAAATGAATTTCTTTTTCAGCATCATCAATGTTTTTTTCTACTTCTTTGGATAATAATTTAACCATTTCTTCTTTCCCTTTTATAATTCTGTCCACTTTGAATTGATTATCCACAACTGTCTTCTGCAACACTGCTATCTTTTTTAGGCATTGTAAAATATTATCATCTTTTCTCAAGCACTCTTCCACCCAATGGCATATATAGGAAGCTTGTTCCTTGAAATTCTCCATTTTATCATATAGGATGAACACGTACCTACTATCAAACGTATATGATGCAATGTCTAAATGCATAGTGGAAGCCCTTGATTCTGGTTTGGAAGAACAATCGTACTCAATTACCAACTATTTAGGAGGAATTATATCAAGAACCTATTGAAGAATGGAAAAGTGAGCAGTATTTCGTTCCATTTTTTTGCATGTCACCTCCTCCCAATGACCTCTATCTACATTCCCCTTAAACTCTTTCAAAGTTATGGCAGCACGAACTTCATCATTTGTGACCAAATCAGGATCCTGTACTCGTAATTCGCCATGGTGATCAGTACTTTGTACAGGCGATTCCTCATTCTGTACAGTAGGGTGTAACGGTAATTCCCCATGGTGCTCAGGATATTGCACTAATTCCTCGTTATGCTGAGGAGACTGTACTGGAAATTCCTCATTATGTTCCTTGCTTTTACGTTTCCTAACATATATTTTATGAATAAGTGGTTTTGGCAAAGATGTATTTCCATGCTGGTTGATATGATCAATCTCTATTTCAATAGAATTGGGTCAACATAAATCAATAATTTTTTTAAGTGTTCCTGGGAAACTAAATTTAACCTTCCTTAATTGGCCCTCTTGCAGGGCAAAGTGGAGTTTCTTAGCCAAAATATAAGGAATATCTATAGGTGTATCTTCCACCCAATGTATCACTACCCGCATACATTCACCCAAAATGTCATCCCTGTGATGATTCAGAATTGTCCTAAGGTCAATCTAAATCAAAGTTTTGTATATTCCGGGAGGGACATCTTGCATTTTTAAACCGTTCCTTGGAATATTTACTTCTCTCCCACACATTTTACCAGCCATCTAGTTCTTCTCCTGTACAAGGGTTTTCCTTAAGCTTAAAATCACTCCCCCTCTGCGTGGAATATTTGTAGCTCAGGCAACCAAACCAGGGTCGAGGTATACCCGCTTCCAAAAAATGATTAGTTATGTATTCCCAGCATCATATTTATAAATTGCCTCATATATCTCCTCATCAACATAACTAAACATTCCCCACAAAAAGTTGAAAACTTCTTCTTTCCTCAGGATAGTTTCCATACCTGGTGGCCACATCTTTCCATCTCTCCATGCATCATAATTCTCCTGGAATTTTTTTACTATTGCCCTATCATCTATGGACGACTGTGTTTCAACTAGGGTTGTAGAGGAGGATGCCCACATTTCAACTGTGCTCGTCATGTTTATCCAGGTTATCTAGGTTCATCCATAGTTATCCAGGTTCGAAGTGGAGGTGAGGTGATGCACGCATACTGTATTTCAGGCTCACAAATTCTCCCCGCAAACTGATTTTCAAGCTCACAAATTCTGCCCACAAAGAGGTTTTCAACAACAAATCAACGCTTTGCTTGGGTATGCACTTTGCACAAATTCTATTTGACTCTTCATAACTATCACACCTCTTCATAAAAAAAAATTATAAAAACATTACAAATTTGTCTATTAAATTTTGTTCCATCGTGAATGATTCATTCTAACCATGTCTTCATGCAAAGTAATTGTTTTTTTTTTGCAGGGGTTTTACTACCTTTTGTGATCCTCCAGAACTAGCATTATGCCAAAAATCCAATAAGAATGGAAGTCTTTACTACCAACCAAAATAACATGCAATTCTTAATCCCACAATCACACATATGACCGTTGTGCGAACAATTTAAAAAAATATGTTTATAAACAAACGAATTGTCATCTTCTTAAAATGTCAATCAATGATTATTATTGCTTCTTCCAAAAGGTAGGGAGCCTAACAAGTCATCTCGAGATCCAGGATGATTGCACTACGCATGAATCATCATGATCGCCATACACAAAAACCTCTCTTATTTTTTACACAAGTATCACTGATTGAGAGATATGAAGGGATATTTGAGACCTATTTTTCAGAAATTCGCCAAAAGTAGGAAAAATATTATTTTGCATATTAAGAAAAAAAAATGGCTAAGTGTTAAAATTAGAAAGTTGAAAATCCATTTGGAAATAAAAACATATAAAGATCATCATGACATAAAAGATATAAACACATCCCTCTACTCTTCAACAATAATATCATTCATCTTCTTCTTCATCCAACTCAACATCTGTATCATGATCTGGTTCAGAATACATATTGATGAAAGGCTCATTCACATCAACATCATCATTAATGGCATCTTCACTAATATAGTTATCGACATCCTTAATGAGATCATCGTCTACTACATTTAGATGATCAACCTCTTATACTTCTTCATCTAAGACATCGACTACAACCACCCACTTCTGATTTGAATTGTCATCATCTTCTTCTTCATGATTATCTTCATCATCTAGATGATTATACTTTACTGGTCTTCCTCTTGGATCATATCTAACAACGTATGACCAACCTGCTTTACCTGGTACCTCTTAGTAAAATACTTGCTCACATTGACTTGGAAGAACATAAGGCTCTTTACCCGGTTCAAATGCCCTTGTATTAACCATGGTAAATCCATTAGCATGCTCAATAACAGTTCTTTCAAGATCACGTTCATGCATCTATAGCCTGTACCACTTCACCTCAAACAAAACTACTTTAAAGGAATTGAAATCACACTCAATTATGTCCTCCAAAATCTCATAGTACCTATTCTCAGTTTCTTCTGGATGTTTATCACTTCTAGGGGAAACATCGGTGACCTTAAACACTGCAGTTACCCCACAATCCGAGGTTTTCATCTTATCATCCAACATTTTGATACAAAATTTACGACCATTACACCACATAGCCTTGTGATCTTTGAACTGAAACATTGACAACAAGTAAAAAATACATTTTGAATTAATAAACGTCATATAGGACTTAGAAAATATATTTGAAAACTTAAACAAACCAAATACATTGAAAAAATGGGAAGTAACTAGAAAAATGCGGGTAAACAATTTACTTTCCTTTTTATATTTTAAACCATAGGCTAAATCAAATTCCCTTTGCAACATAAGATAAGTAAATTGATGTCGATGACGATGAGCTGTTTTAATCATCTTACTGACCCCTTCCCATGATAACCTACCGAAGCATTCTTCACAATATTTTATCCAATGCTCCATCCAATCAAGGTTGTTTGCAATGTATAAATGTAAAGCATCCCACACTCGAGCAACTATATGAAAAAATAACAATTCACTATCATTAATTAGATATCATTACATGCATAGTTTAATACAGTTGAATATGCAAGATTAATAAAAAAAATAACAAATCAATATGATAAAATAAAATTCAAAAAATACATGTGTAATATATTAATTCCATAAAATCTAATAATTACCTTTCACGGTCCTCATTGTACCTTACCCCAATAGGACCTCCCCTTCAAATTTGTTGATGGAGTTGAGATGCCAATGCGAGGCACATTCATATTTTCTGCCAATTTAGGTAGATATTCACTAATAAACACCATGCATTGGTATACCATATATCCCTCAACCATAGAACCCTCAAGACGTGCTTTTTGTCTAACAATATCCTTCAACGACTTCAATTACCTCTCCACCATCCACATCGACCTTGTGTGTACCGGTCCACATAATTCAATCTCCTCAACTTGGTGTATGAGGTAGTGTTCTTGTGCATTGAAAAAAGTTGTAGGTAGATATTGTTGCATTTCACACATTAGTCGGGGAATCTCACTCTTCCAATACCTTATATCTTCTTTAAGGATTTCTTTTGAGGAAATCCACCTACAAATGATGCAATAAAACAATATCAAGCCATATATAAAATTTGCGGGAAAAATATAATATGTCAATAAGTTCCGCTACAAATCACAGACCAAGTACATTTTCCATATAAACATTACTTACCTCATGTATTTTCCAAGAACATAAATAATTTGTTTTATGTTGTTGGCAGACGTCTGGGAGAGATAAAGGTAGAACATACTGTATCAAAAAACACATAATTATTATTTATTTCCAAATAAGAGAATAAAATTAATAAAATAGTGCATACCAATAAGGAAATATATTAAAAACTCACAATTACCTTAATGAATGTATGCTAGTCATGTGTTTTGACCCCACCAAAATCACTTTTTTCGTCAAGATATTATTTATATAAGACGAAAACCCTGTCGGAAACCTGATTTTTCTTATGACCTCTTTTACAATATTGCTATGTTGCTCCATCAAGCACCAAGGAAGACTAATATTCTGTTGACGGCCATCACCATTAGAATTAATGATCTCACTTTGCAATGTGTGATTAGCTTCTTGGATGTCACTACAAATCTTTCCAATTCTTTCTTTGTCAGTCCTTCCATCTAATATTCGCCATAACAATTATGTTATGTTCTTCCCAATATGCATTGTATCAAACAACTGAACTATTTTTACGTGCTCGTAGTATGGAAACCTATTGAATTGCATCGGGTAAATTTTCATTCCTCGTGGAAGCCCATTCGTGCCTTAACGACATTCATGAAACATCAACAAAATCAAATTAACACTAATTAATCAATATAGGTACATACCACACTAAACATAATTCACTAAAAAAAAAGATTTATATAATATATGATACAAGTTGAATGTGATTGTCATTGATGTCAAAGGAGTTCAGTGAATGACAAAAGGATAACCAAAGACATGATGGCAGGGTAAACTCAGTGAAAGACAAAGGAATGACAAAGGAAGTAATGACATGGAAAGTATGATGATGTGGCATGTATGGTGAGGCTAGAAAGACACATAATGGTGTTCTAGTGCTATCATGAAGTTAGTGTTGTAATCTGACATCATTTTGGAAAAATATGCAACTTTGTGAAACTTTGGAAATTGACTAAGTATGAAAAAGTAGTCAAAACTACTCTAAGAGAATGCTCGCCATAATTCATGGTTTGAATAGAATTCCATCACCAGCATATTAGGACATATCTTGTTGAACTTTCTATCTAGCCATGGTCTCAGTTTTCCTTAATCATTTCTAAGGAGAAAGTTATAAGTATTCCAAAATAGGGTTTCAGGATAAACCTTGGAGAAATTCTTGGACATGGCTAAGTGTTGGAAAAATGGTCCAGGTGGCATTTGATCCATGAATTTTGATAAATTTATTTTCACAAGTACATCCCTTGGCGGGCATTTCCAAACGACCTCTCAAAATCCTGTTCTCAACACTTAGGCAATTTTCGTGTGTTTCTCAATATGCAACATAGTATTTTTCCCACTTTTGGAAGATTGATAATTTGCATATGTGACCGTTGTAAGTCAGCCTGAAAGTATGGATGGATATAAATTTCAACAAAGAACAAATCCATTACAATTGATGAACCTATTGGCATACACCCAACATCTGGCAGGCATTTGAAAGTGGTCTTCCAAATTGCTTATTGACACTTAGACAAATCTCTTCAAACCCTAAGTCACCAAGGTGATTTTATTTTTTTCATCAAAATTGGAGAGTGAGACATCCACAATGTGAGGAATATCATACTGACTCAACCATGCCAATATTCTCTCCTACAACCTCATCATCTAACCTTGGCGGACATTTTACTGGGATAGTGCAAATGAAGGTGAGAGGTAATTTTGGCATATTGATATATTCATCCTCAGAGACTCTTTGGGAAATATGAAACCATGGTTGGATGCACCAACCAACATACTAGATCCTATCACTTTCAGATAATTTTTCTCATCATCCTATGAGAGGTGGCGCACATTTCCTTAATGCCACTTAGGCAGATTTTACCAATAATTCCATACTTAGACAATTTGTCCAAAACCTAAGGTGGATTTTTTATTTCACCCAAAACCTGAAATAATTCTACTAGATTATGTATTACACCTTACTGAGCACACCTATGCTGATTTCACTCCCAGACTCATCTTCATTTGCCTTAGGCGGGCATTTTATTGAACTTTGGTGTAAGACTGCTTGAAACCCTATTTTGGCAGATCCATATCTTCTTCCTCAAGCATTATCAAACTAATGTGAGAACATGGTCAGGTATAAAAAACACACACCTATAGGATTACCATGTGGTGCGGTAATTTTCTTCAACCCACAAATTATGGAAGTCATTTCCCTAGAGCAATTCTGACTAATTTGACCAAAAATCTTTCTTTTGGGAGACATGTATCTTCTTCTTCAAGGAGTTTTTCTTAGAACTGGGGCCATGGTCAGATATATATTTCAACAAAATATGGGATGGCAGGTCATGGCGGGCATTTTATTCTTCTTATGAATTATGGTGGTCATTTTCATAAGGAAGCTTCTTTAGGGAAGTTTTTCAACACTTAGTCAAAATCCCCAAATTATCATACCCTTACCAACTACTACCAGAATGTAACAATGACATCATGAGACATTAGGACACCAACATGTGTTTTTCAACCTCATCACACATGCCATATCAACACTTCTTTTGTCATTAATGACCTCCTTTGACATCAATGACAACCATACTCAACAGTGTCCTTCTGCTAATAAAATTCATAGGGTGACATAGATCTGTTCCTTGTTGAAGTGGTTATCCACCCATGCTTTCATTTTTCCTTATGATGGTCACATATGCAAGAAATCAATCTACCAAAGTAGGAAAAATATTGTTTTACATATTCAGAAATTTGCCTAAGTATTGACCAATATTCCAACAATACATAAATAATTTGGCATACCTTGACGATTTCTATTATACTCCAAGTTCCATAGGTGAGGTGTCATTCTTCGTGGTTTTTTTCCATTCTCTTCTTTACCATTGAATTTTGCTTTGTCTGTAGTTCGATAACTATGGTTCTTAGGCAGAAAGTGCCTATACTCATTAAACACTTCCTTTACTAAACTCCTTGAATGACGAGATTTTATCCTAGGACCCCAAGATGGGCATGTAAATTTACCCTTTGTTTGAAGACCTACAAGATATATGAATTAGTGTAGCGAATTAGAATTACCATTTAAAATAATGCATGATATTTTCAATAGATATATATAATATTAAAGAACAAAAGAAAGTAACAATATACCACAAAAGTGTGTTAACCCAGGAGCATCATGAATTGTCCATCCAAGTATTCCATGGAATTGAAATCATATTTTCCCTATTGGTATAGACATTTCATACATAGTGACGCCAACCCATAACTTCAACAACTTATCGATAAGAGGCTCAATATATGCGTTCATATCTTTAACCTAGTAATTACCTAATTGGTCCAACATACATGATTAATTATATTTAGCTATATGTCGTTATATATAAAAGACATCATTATCATGCACGAAACAAAGAAATGAAATATTTAGTGATTAGACTTTCAAGTAAAAATTACAAATTAATTAAATACTTGGAACAATCATTGCCAACATTGTGTGCTCTCTCTTGACCGACATCCAAGGAGGAATGTTATTGTTTATAACAAAAACAGGACACATTGAGTAGGTGGAACGAAGCTCTCCAAATGGATTGACACCATCAGCTGCCAACGAAATTTTAACATTACAAGGTTCTTCTTTGAAAAATTGGTCACTTTTCTTCGATGTACCTAAATGCAGACCCATCTGCAGGCATTCGAAGAACATCGTCTCGACTTCTATTCTTTGCTTGGAAATCAATAAACTGTGCTATGCTTTGACACCTGAACAACCGCTAGAGACGTAGAATTATGAGAATATAACGAAGAACTTTGTGAGGCACCTTTTTTGTCACTTTATCGATTCGATACCTACTTGTTTGACATTGTTGGAATTCATTTTCGAACGCATATTGTCCATAGTATATGATATGATCATTAGGACATGCATCAATAGCTTGATACTCCATTCCAAATTCTTTCATAATCACATATATCTCTCAATATGTGCATGGTAAAATATTTGACGTTGGTAATAGAAATTCACCTAAAAATCTACAAAATTCAAAAGAATAAGTCAATGTAAACAATATTAATCATCAATATCGCATCCATACTTTACAAGTTAGATAACAATAGCAAGATAGGAAAAAATTCAACCCTTTATGTACATGTGAACATGCAAACATAAATAATTAACAAATTACATACCTTAGTATCTGTGTGAGACAGGTGTTTGATAAACCATTCAAAACCTTCAAGTTCACTAACAACAATGTAGCAGATAGAAGATTTGTTTTTGAGCCTTCATAAAGAGGTTGACGTGGCTTCTTGAGTAGAGGATCAACATCATGACTGTCATCCTGGTTGTCCTCATCCATTGGAGCAAATGTGTCTTGGATCAATCTATGTATCTCATCTTCCTGATTTGTATCACTAACGTTATCTCCATCCATATCATCATTAAGAACTTGATCAGCTTCAATATTCTGATCTAGATGTTCATCACCCTGTAAATGAGTATTTCTGCTAGTACTTGGCAAATAACTCTCTGGAAGGGGACATTTTGGGGGCATTGTCTGTATATTTACAAACAACGTAGTAACATTTCTGTGTATAGAACATATAATAAAATGATAAGACATTTTACTAAAATTCATGACATGATGAGTATTACAGAGAATACATTAAAAATTTAATAACCTCTTACCAAGGGACGATATTCATTACCCCCTTCGGCGTGCCCCTTCTCCCTATAACAATGTCTTTCAGCCGTCGTTATTAAAATTCTTCTTCTTTGCAAGCCCATGCAATCAGAGCAAGGGAAATAACATTTTCCATCTCTCCTCACCTCTAATGTCACTCTAAACTTAGCAAGATTCCCTTCATTTTCATTCATAGTGAAAAATCCTTGTAGTGACAAGTAATTGTCTTACCTACACCATACCAACCAATAACTTGTCAAATACATTAGAAATAAGTATATTTCTAAATGCAGTATATTATATACCAATTTCTATAAATAAAAACATGAAGACTGTGATGAATAGGATTGTCATTGATGACAACATTAATGACAATCATTTTGGAAAAATATGGTAATTTTGGTGAAAAACAGGAAAATGACCCAAGTGTTGGAAAACTAGCTCAGGTAGCCTTAAGAAAATGCCCGCCATAAATTGTGTGTTGAAGAAAATTCCCACACCATATGGGGGTCTTGTAGATTGAGATTTTTCCTACTTGACCATGTCTTTAGATTGTCTTGGAAGTAGCTAAGGAAGAATTTATGAACCTGCCAAAACAGTGTTTTAGGCAAATTGGACCAGACTAAGAAAATTGGCTGTGTTGGAAAAACTGGCTCATGTGGCCTTGGGAAAATTCCTGCCGTACCTTATAGGTGTACGATAAAAATTATCTGAATCTATCATCCTACAGCTTGTGGAAGAGGATATCTCACTATGGTCTCATTTCTCAAAGAAGATGTTTGATGACAAAGATAATGGTCTGCCAAAATAGAGTTTTAGGCTATTTTGCACTATTCCAGTACTGGCAAAACTGCCTCAGTGGCCTCAAGGAAATGCCCGCCCTATCTCATAGGATGATGAGAAAAATAATATGAAAGTGTTAGGCTATAGCTTGTTGATGGGTGAATATAACCATGGTCTCAGTTATCTTGTAGAGTGTTTTATGAAAAAAGAAATAAATCTGCCAAAAGTAAGAAAAATATTATTTTGCATTTTAAGAACACAAGAAAATTGGTTGTGTTAGATTCAGGAAATTGAAAAGGCATTTTTAAATGCCAGCAAGGAGGGGTTATTTGGATGATAAAATTCATCAAGTAGCATATGCATGTTCCTTGGTGAACTCACTATCCATCCATACCTTCAGGTTATCTTATGATGATCTCAGATGCAAAATATCAATCTGCCAAAAATAGGAAAAATAATATTTTACATAGTGAGAACAAAAAAAAATTGATTGAAGTGTTAAAAAGAGGAGTTTGAGAGGTCAGTTGGAAATGCCCGCCAAGGGCTGTCTTTGTGCAAGTAAATTTATCAAATGTCATGGATCCATTCTTTGGTAAGTTGTCCATCTACTCATGACTTTAGGTCTCCATAGAGTGTTCACACGTGTGAAATAGGAGCCTGCCAAAATGGGAAGAAATATGTTTTGATGGTCAAAAGAGGTTGAGAAGCTATTTTGAAATGCTTTCCATAGGTTGTGTGTGTGTCAACATATTTATCTTGTGATATGGTCTTGTTCATTTTTGAAATGGCTATCTATCCATGCTTGTAGGTTTCCTTATGGTGATCACATCAGGGAGAAATCAATCTGCCAAAGTAGAAGAAAAAATGTTTTTACAAGTTAAAAACAATTGTCTAAGTGTTAAATTAAACAGTTTGGAAGCCTATTTTCAAATGATCTCTAGATAATGTGTGTGCATCAAAAAGTTCAAAAGGTGACATGGATCTGATCCTTGTTGAGGTGGCTATCCAGCCACACTTTCAATCTGCATTATGATGGTCATATATGCAAAAGTTGGACCTACAAAGTTAGTGAAAAATTAATAAACATAGTTTATTAAATAAGAAGCTACAAGAATGTATTTAGAAAAATAAACAGAAATTTAATAAAAAGAATTAAGACAAAGTTTTGAAGAGACACATCTTACTATTGGAGAGATGCAATGTTTAGAAGAAGTTTTAATTGATTATTTCATTAAAACAATAAATAACAAACAGAGATTCGAAGAGGTGTCTAAGCATGATGACATGGCAAGGTGTAATTGGAACAAGATATGAAGGATAGAGATGACTAAGGACATGCATAATGACATTGAAAAGCAAGCATGACAAGCATGGAACATCTAGAGAGTCAAATGACCCATTTCGTGGTCATTTGAAGATGATTTGGGAAAGACAAAGATGTTGGTGCAAAGATGACAAGGAGAAGGTGACATGACAATAGACAAGCAAACTTGATGTCAGAGATGGCTACGGGCATGATAAAATAGTGGACAAGGAAAATATTGTGGGCAACTCCAGAAGATCATGCAAGGATGATAAATGAGGAAAATTGTGGGCATTATAGAAACTATTGTGGGCATAAGATATTGCCTATTGTGGGCATATTCTCAGCACCACCTACGGGCATCCCTTATGGCCACCTGCAAGCATCCTGGTGTGAGCTATGGGCATAAGGAAGGACTTGCTGTGGGCATTTGTGGGAGTTGTGGGCATCTTTGATGGCTCAAATGAGGAGCTGCAGGCATATTTAAACCCTAGTTGCGGGCATCTAAATACATCACCTACTGGCACCTTGAAGATGGACATTGCAGGCATACTTATTGGAAGATCAAAGACCCCCATACGGGCAGTTGAAGAAGGGTATGCGGGCATAAGAGAAGGCCAAGTCTTGGCATAAAAAATAAAATTAAAATGATGATGATGTGGAAAATTAAATAAATTTTGGTTAATGATAACAAAAATAAATTGGTGATGAGGTCGGCCTCCTAAGACATGGAAATAAAAAACTATTTATTTAATTTAAAGAGACATGTCGGCCTCCTTAAATCCAAGAGAAGAAAAGGTATAAATATAGAAGATAAGTTGTTATTTCAAATGAGAATATGGAGGAAGTTTGGGAGTGCTTGTGGAGAATTTGGGAGGTTCAATGAGGAGGTCAGTTCGGTGGTGTGAGGAAAGTGTGATGGAGCAACAGGAGCAGCATAATATTTGTCTATATCTTTTATTTTCTGGGCTTCACCGAAATGATAATTTGACTGATAATTTGAAGTGGATGATGCTGGGCATAGTAATGAGTGATGTTGGGAACATAAATTAATATGCTAAAGTAATGATGAAGGACACAACATTACGTTGATCTAGGGTTGCAATGTAACATGATACCTATGTAATCGATGGACAGTATGCTGACATACTCTTGCTGAAAATTGGTTTAGGGAAGAATGCTCCAGGAACATGGTGTTGAAGAAATGCTCTTGGACAAGAGAGTAGGTATGAGTTAGTCATGATGAATACTCAGCTTGATGTATGCTGATGTGGATAGTACTGAAGACAAGATACTAATGGTGTATGGATAGAGTTGAGACGGGGATGCAGAATGTTGTATGTTGAATGACTTGCTGAGAACAAATTGAAGACTTGCTGATTGGTATTTTTGATGTGTGTTCCTCTGGAAAACTTTGTAAGAGTCTGATTTATTAATTGTAATTTGTAATCTAAAATTTGTATAGGGAGGTTGGGTGGAGCTGGGGAAAGACTTATTGGTCTTTTGACAAGTTGAACCCTGTTTGGATGTTGTAGCATCCCAGTCAGTTGTAGCTGGCTGAACCATTTTGGTGGGTGGTTCCACGTTATGGGTTGTAGCCCATATTGGTGATTGAAGTCTCCACTTATATAAAGATTACAAAACTATATCTTATGTCCCTTGTGCAATGTCTTGATAGTGATGTGTTTAATTGATGAATGACGTGCCTAGTTGATATTGTTATTTGATAAATATGGTGTTGAAGCAATTGTGAAATAATGATATAAGATTGGTAGAAAAAAGTTGAAATTCAGTTGAAGCTTTAGCTCAATGATTCATCCCCCCCCCCCTCTTAGTGAGCATTGTGTCTAATAGACTGAAGTTTTCATTGATGCCAACAAGTTTTGTGCAATGGCATTTGATTTACTCACAAGGAGACCTTGATAGTTTGGGAATTGGAACACTAGGTGGCCCAAATGGTCCACATGAAAGTTGTCCTTCTATTGTGGAAAGTGATTAACATTGTGTCAATGGACAATAGCTTAGTGGAGCATCAGGTCTATAAAAAAACGAATTGGCTAGAGTCATTGTTGACTAGACCCTCTTGTTGCAATTACTCTGGTTTAAATAAAAGGAAGGAGTTGCAAGGTTGTTAAATTCGTTCGTAAGGTACATGACCCGAAGAATACAACTGTTATTTTGAGCCTCAATGTTAGTTTGTATCCCCAAAAAAATGATGCATGCTTACCTTTTATGAATTTACGGCTAGATGATTGTTGGAGAGTATGACTGATCTCTCTAGTTTTGGATATGGTTGATAAAGAAATCTGCGCTCAATCTGGGCTCAATCAATCACCAAGAACCTTGTTGCAACTATAGAAAATGTGCCAAAAATGCATGAGTTGACCCGCACGTAAACAACCAAGAGTTGTTGAAAGCTGGCATTGGTTTGGTGGGTGTGAAAAGATAGATGTATATCGTCGATATAGAGACGAAAGTTCCTTGAAAATTAAAAATTTCAATATTTCCACGGTTTTTCTGCCATGATAAAAAAAAATGAAGTATTAATCCACGAATGTTCAAAAAGTGGAAATATTTTGTGGAAAACCCTGCCCAAATGTATTAGTGTAAGTATTTTTACAAAGGTAAAACAAACAGAATATTATTGTTAAGCACCATGAAGTACCCATGATTACTGACATGGAGGTATGTTGGACTACTAGATTGGAGTTGACTAGCTAGGTGCACAAGAGAAGGGGATGCCAGAGCGTTTATTTACAAGTTAAAAATGGCTTTGCAATTTGCATTTTTACCTCTTTTAGCGACTAAAAGATTTCAATTTTAACAATTGGTGGTATTTTTCGAGAAGGGATGATGATGTTAGTGTGTGAGGGACCCACTTGATAGGTGTTGAGTGAGGGTAGGTTGAATAAGATGTCCAATGGTCACCTCCATCTATGAGGAATTTTTTACTTTATGATTCAGAGCAGAAACCACTCTAGTTTCCCATAGTGGTAATGCTCATCAATCTTAGTGGTATTTGAAAACTTTCCATAGGAGGCGCGACTAGTTAAAAAAGAACACGTGTCTTAGGTTGTTTTAGGAATAGCATGCCCTCAAGCCCAAATTAATTAGTTACACTTTATGGGTGCACGATTCACCTTAGTCGTTGATATTTTGATCTTACTTTTAGATTAGCTCATTGGTAAACCTAATTAACCTCCCTATACTTTCTTGGCACACTACTGATCTTATCCATAGATATGCTTTCAGATATAACATCGATTTGGTCGTTCCTTTAGTGCCCGGTATTTTATATTTTATTCACCTACCCGTGGTTCTCTTGCTCAACATTGGCTTGACATACTCCTATCTTAGCTCTCGAGGGATAAATACTATTTCTTCACCTATGAAGATTCTCAAAGGATAAGGAACCTTATCAAGGCTTCGAAAAATATCAGTGTTAAAATCGGCTCTAGCGGGGACAATTGTTTTCCCTATAAACTGTTGAGGACTGTGTTGTAAAGGAAATTTTCCTATGGATATGGTTTAAGAGGCCATCAATGTACTAGGGTTGAAAGAGAGATGCATATGGTTTTGCAAGTAAATACAAGCAAGATCAGAGATTAGAATGGTTCATACCTTAGCCAAACGAAGTTTGATCCATTCTAATCTCTGATATTGCTTGTATTTACTTGTAGAACCATATGCATCTCTATTTCAACCCTAGTACATTGATGGCCTCTTAAACCCTAGCCATAGGAAAATTTCCTTTACAACAGAACTGGTGACTCCCCAGTGGAGTCACCAGTTTTGTTGTAAAGGAAAGTATCCTATGGCTAGGTTTTAAGAGGCCATCAATGTACTGGGGTTGAAAGAGAGATGCACAATGTTCAACAAGCATATATAAGCAAGTTTCAGAGATTGGAATGGTTCATACCTTAGCCAAACGAAGGTTTATCCAAGCAGCCCTTCAATCATCTTCTTACTCCTCTTGCTCCAAGAGACCTGTAAAACGAATTATACCTTCCTCAAACCATTATGACCACATATAAATCAATGATAATCAAATAAACATGAAATAATGGCCTGACTAACATCATCATATGATCATAAACAGAGATTCAATTACACATTGAACAATGATTTGGGAAGAAGAAGGACATCACATCTTTATTAATCTTGAAAACAAGTACAAGTATACCTTCTCTTTAAGTTCAGCACCTCACGAAACCTTGATCTAGTTCTGCTGCTTCTCTTCTTCGAGGAACTCAGCCTCCAAGCTCTGCAACACAAGGGGATGATAACTAGGGAAAAGGTGTGGGCAAAGAGAGTCCCAATTCCTCCAGCATAATGATGCAAAGATTCAAGTCCCCTCTCACAGACCTCCCTACCTCTATTTATGTACTTAATGAAGAGTTAGGGTTGAAGACAAAGTAGTTACAACTGAAGGAGTCAGTTGCATAACTACCCAAACTACCCGAATTTCAAAATATGTATTTTTTTGACATTTTCAGGAGGCGTACGCGGGTTGTAGAAACAATAGTAACATACACAAGGAGGTATACACAGGTTGCAATGCAGAAAGTTGCATATTTAAGGTGTACACAACTATTATATATAACAACTCAGGTACGTATGTGGGTTTCCTTAAGGAAACTCACGTATGTATGCAGGTTTCCTTAAGGAAACTCACGTACACATCAAAAAACTCATTTTTAGGATATTTTTGGGCATTTTCAGACTTTGGTGTCTTCTAGAAAGTTTTAGCTAACTGAAATACCTTTCTAGTTATGCAAAGATGAGGTCAAACAGAGTAACAAAACTCAATATATGGGTCCTCCAAGTTAGGTGTTTTTTCAGTGACTTTCATGAAGTGTCATCAGGGAAGTGTCAACATGTGACGAAATCATGGGAAAGTGGTCATAGGTAGAGATGTGTCATTTTGAGCTATAACAGACTGAAAATCAATTCCTTTTGTTGTTGGGTTGTTTGTTGGAGTACTGTTTATAATCGTCACACCTCTGAGAATATAATGTGTATTGATCTCTCACAGTGGGATCCTTGTATTTGTGCTTCGTTTCAATTGTTTACCAATATATGCAGGTTTTGGTGTAATGACAAACCTTACATGGTATAAAATTTGACGTCCATGGTTCAGTTCCCCTGAGCTATGTCAGAGGGGGGGTGTTGGAGTATCAATTATAACCATTTCACATCTCAGTAAAAAATATGGACTAAATACCACCCTGGATAAATAGACCTTGTGCTTGGTTTCAAATGTTCACAAACATCCGCAGGTTTTCGTGTAACCACAAACCTTACATGGTATCAGATCTAAGGTCTCAAGTTCAATTCCCTGATCTATGCCTAAGGAGGGTGTTGGAGTATTAGTTATAGCCATCGTACCTCTAGGAATATAATGTGGACTGATCTCCCAAAATGGGAACCTCAGACTTATGCTTGGTTGTAAATGTTTACCAACATCTACATATTTTGGTGTAATGGAAAACCTTTCATAGTATCAGAGTTGAGGACCTAAGTTTAATTCCCCATAGCTACACCAAAGAGGGGGTGTTAGAGTATCAGTTACAACTACCACACTTCAGGTAATATAATGAGAACTAATATCACACACTAGGATCCTTGGACTTGTGTTTTTTTCAAATGTTTACCAATATCTACAAGTTTTGGTGTAATAACCAACCTTACATTATGGACTTTTCCTTCTCAAATATTTTAACACATTGAGCATATTATTATCTTTTCAAACTATTTACAAATAGGAAATGGGAAATACTGGAAATGTAAATGTTGGAAATGTAAATGGAAAGAAGAACTTGAAATGCATGTATTCTACTATGTACATATTTGGAACTTGACTTCAGTATAAGAAGAACCATTTGAGAAGCCTTCCATTGACAACAAATTCTCAAACTTATCCATTTAACTTAGCAAGACTGTATGTATTGTTACCCTATATTGCTGAGATGGTATAGGGCCCTATCCATAGGTTTCAATGTTTACATGTTTTCCCCTGTCTTATCTTCTGGCATCCTATTTCAAGACCAAATCTCCTAGCTAGAAGTCTCTTTCTATGGCATTTTTGTCAAATGTATTCTTCATCCTTTTTTGATGCGCTTGTAACTTGATAATGACCTGCACGTTTTCCTGATGCAATCCAATCAATTCATACACCCTTCTCACCATATCATTTTTTTCTTTTGTTTCATGTTGGATTAATTTCAGCACTGGAAGTCCTAAATGGATAGGAAACAATACCTCTCTTCCATACACTAGTTGAAAAAGAATGTCCCAATTGATCTATTTACACTGATTGTATTAGCCCTGAATCTGCATATATGATATTCACATCCCATGCCCTCTTATTTCCAGACAACATTTTTTTTATGATTCTAAGAAAGCTTTGTTTCATGACTCTCTTATCCCATTCCCTTGACTCTGCTAGCCCATTCCTTTGATGGTATTTTTCGGTGGAGTGTTCTATCTCAATGCTATATATCTGGAAGATTTCTACCATCTTGAATAATATAAAAGATGGTGCATTGTCAACAATGATCTTTCTTGGGAACCCAAACCTTGACAAAATATCATCTTCCAAGAAATTTATAATTATTGTGTCAATGGATGACCTATTTGGGATGACAATAAACCCATTTTGTAAAGTAATCAATGGTTGTCAATATATGTTGACACACACCTGGTAGACAGGGGTTCAATCCGCAGACCTGTCAACACTCATCACTGCAAACTCCCTAAACATCGGCCTAGATAGGTTTAACCCTATCCAACAACACCTACGAAGCACATGCAGTCTCACCCGATATGTCCAAGTGAGGGTTGCAGGAGCCACATTTATGCAGATAGAAGAGGACTACCGCACTATCCACCACAACATCATCCAGAGATATAGGGTTTATACATATTGTTCATCCAATCTACTTGGCATTAATTAGATCTACCTAATTTCAAGATTCGCAATCATTCTCATTCATAGTTTAAAGCAACATGACAACATAATATAGATCAATCCAGAATTATGTGAACAAAAACATCAACATGGATTAACCCAATGAACCATTCAAGGCTTTGCATCATTCATATTCAAGCACATAAATTCATTGATCACATCGCAAGAGTCACATAAAGTACATAAACAAAAATTAGAATTGCATCATCAACATCATCTTCATATTATTTCCAAAAACACATCGCAAAAGACAAGCACTCCTTGATCGATTAGCCTTAGACCATAAATACTCTCATTGACAAGTCAATTCACTTACACCAGAACCAATCGAATAATCTACCAAACATATCCTCTATGATCAAATTAGTGGTTTTATATGATAATTCTATCTCTCTTTTACAATTATACTTCTATTTATAGGATTGCTAAACCATTACAAAAATGGTCCACATAACCGACTTCCTAACTAGCTTGACCAAAATGACCAAACCTGTTGATATCCTCTTTTTTCACAATTTGAATTTTCCTTTACTTGTTGGTACCATGATTTCCTTTTCCTATGTCGATGCATGTACTTCGTGCATTCGAACCCCTTTCAAATAGGAACCCAACACAAAACTTGTGGTTCTCCCTCGAGCCACCTCAACTAGACACAGATGGTGCATTCAACTTGGCCTTGAAATTATCATGCTCCGTCCTGACTTGTTCAACTGCTTCCTTGATATTTGTGCCGAGTGTTGTGCACTCATCCACCTCTTGTTATGTTGGGTACTCGTTAGATACCTGCGCCACTTTAGCTCATGCTTCCTTGGTGTTTGCAATTCCCTTCATAGCTTTGAGCGCTAGCTACTCTGCGGTCTCTTGAAATTCATCCAACTAGGTAGTCATCCATTGGTGTCGTTCACATTCCTTGTTGATGCATTTCTATAGCGCTTTCAACTTGGCTACCTTGGTCACCTGCACAATTGAGGGAATCGTCTTGACTGGTCCCTTAGTAGTGTTAGTTTTTCTTGTACCTCTCTAAGTTGTGCACCCAATTGTTGCAGTTGTTCGTCATGGACCATGCTCATCCAATATTGTTTTGTTTCCTCTGCAATTGATTGGGTCATTTTCTCCAACTCTTCTATATGTGCTGTTGCATCTTCTATTTTAGTTCTTCACTCTGCTAGTTTCTCCGACGGTGTACTGGGTACTGCTCTAACCCAAAACTCCTCATTCTACTTTCTTAGCTCTGCTGCAATTTGTCATACTCGAAACACTTTTGCCTCAACAAACATTTATGGAGTGGTCTCTGTTATTTATTCTCATGCCATCTCGATTACTTTCTCTAGCCGCTATATGTTGTCGAACACCTCTGTCCTTTCTTCGATCACGACCTATTTTTCTGCCTTTATTTGTTGCAGTGCTCTCTGCCTCGTTCCTCTCTCAAACCAATTGATCATGCACGGTTTCCTCCTAGTCGTTAGTCTCCTTACTTGCTTCACGCTACATCCATTGCAACGTATGCTTCGAAATTTCGTTGAGGTTCATACCAACCGAATTGTATATTCTAAGTGTTGCATCTACATCCTCATCTCTGGTTGTAATTTCCCATGGAAATATTTGTACTAGCCATACTTTATTTCCAATCTCCACCTCATTCGCTCTTTGCATTGCATCATCCTGTGGTACCTTCACTTCCAATACTGCGTTGCTAAATGTCTGCAACAAGTTGGTAACTTTATGGAAATACCTTGTAGTGTGTTGCATTATATTTTCTTGATTCTCTCTCATTGTTGTAATGATTGCAGTTAGTACCTTCTGCATATGTTTCTCATATATGCCTGTAGTACTACTCAATTCCCCTTGCTCGAAGTGATGCTTCATTCTTGCTTCTTTCTCCTGATTCTCCAAGTCTGAGTCTGTTGGAGTTGTGGATGGAGCTTCATCCTGAGAATGTTATTCTTCTTTAGAGTCGTTATGCACTTCTAGTTATTTTGGGACATCTGTTGGTGGTCCAGCTCCTGGATCTGACATATCCTCATCATCCACTACAACTTGCCACTCTACTTTCCAATCTACTATGATAGCATCTAATTCTTCATCAGTGATTTTATACTGGATCATAAGCCACTGCTTTTATGGGTCTCAATGTGCCTAGATGTGTATCGCATGTGGTCCCATCACCAACCTTGCTATCTTTTGGTATTTCTTCGCGGCTGCATCTGTGAGCCACAGTACCATTTCTGCTTCACCCCTTAACGCATCCAAATACATGTATAACTGAACATTGTTTCAATCTTCTATTGTTTATCTTCAATCTCCCATAAGTTCTTATATCTTGCACCTGGACATACATTGACCGCGTCAACTTCCATCCCTTGGTAATGAGTTGGCTCCGTCCATCTAACTAGTATGATGAGTACTAGCAGCCAAGAGTAGGTGAATGGGTTCCCTACCTCTTGTGCCAATATATACAACATATTTCATCTACTTGTTTAACAAAAATAATGACCAATTCATCTGTACACCTATTGCGCACTATTGCGCTGATGTAATCACGTTGGATGTATATTGATTTGGGCGACTCTTCCTTACTATTTTCACCGCCATAAATTTGAAGTGAAAAACCATGTTTTTAATAGTGTCGATCACATATGCATGTTTGTCTCTTACCACATCATATTTCTTCCGCAGTCTTGCTACCAATTTCTTGTCATTTTCCTTCCCATGAAAATACTAGGATGGATTGACCCTTGCCTTGAGTAAACCGGTGATGTGGGAAATCAAATAAACAGTGACAGGGACCTTTGTCCCGAACCATAGGTGTCCATCATGAAATCACACCAACAACTGCTTCACACATGCATTGGCTTCTGATGACCTTCCGAAGTGTGGCATATGGATGATGGATCCCAATTCCCATTGCGTCGGTTCTCTCGTGATTGGGCCCTTGTCATCGTGGGCCCTCTGCACATATGTTTCCTTTATGCATTCACCGTATGCCAGAATATCATGTTCGTTATACTGAAGTTTTTAAAGCTTCTTTACAATGTTCATCGTCACATGGAATCCTTAGGGTATCTTCGACATCACAATGTTGTACTTATGGTTATTATTTATTCATGCCAACGGTGCCCCTTTATTTCTTGGCGGTACATACCTTGGGATGACGTTTATCAATGCATCTTGAGGTTTACCCCTCGCTATTGTATCTTCTATTATCGGCAGGCCAGCTTTTGTCGCTGCTTCCCCCTCCCTTGTTGTACTATGAGTGATTTTCTTTCTACCTTACGAAGCAATTGGTCGAACCACATACCATTTCTTCCTTGATGATCGTTCTGGTGGAGTCACCACCTCCAGCTACTCTTCTACAAATAGTGCATTCTCTCTAGGTGACTCTTGCATGCTAGGGCTCAAAATCATTTGTGCCATAACTCCTGCTCCATTTCTATTCTCCCTTACTCTTCATGTTGCTCTTATATTTCTCTTTGATCTTCTCTTCTACTTTTTTTCGCTCTTCTTAATCCGCACAATGGGTCGATCCATGCCACTTGGCCCATTTTTATTGCTTTTGATCCCTCCATGCAAAATATTTGAACCATCATTGTCGAATCCCTCGTAGATTGACCAAATCTTGTGTTGATTCTGCAAATCTAATGGCCATTTTTTACATTAATTGCACATCTTCTCCACTTACGTCGTCACCCACCTAGTTTAATTACTGCATTTATTGCGTGATTTGACCTTTTCATTCCTTTCTAGATATCGACGAGCTTCAAACCTTGTTGTGATTCAACTTTGCTTGTTCTTCTGCCCTCCACCGAGAAGTTTCCCTTTTGAATTTCCCATTTTATTTTTTTCTCCCCACCCCCCTCCGCGGCTATCAACATTGGTGTCGCGCCTGGCTATCCCGATAGGGATTTACCCAAATTCCAATCACTAACTTCGGTAATAATACTCCGTCTAATTTATGCAATTATACTGCACCACCATCACTGATGAACTGTATTCTTAATTAACTTAGTTTAATAATTTATTCTTATTTTACTCATATGAAGGGTGATTTACCTTTTTTTCTTGACATTATTATTTTTTTATTTTTTATTATTTTTACTTATATTTTAAATTTATTGTTATTTTTATTCTCATTATTTTTTACTTTTATATATATATAGTTTATAATATCTGATCACTATATTTTTTCATATTTATTTCTTTTATATTTAATATATCATCTTCGTATCTTTTTATTACAGTTTCTATAGATCCTGATAAGGAGCAAAAATGCATCAATCAACTTAATATCAACAAAGATTCATCAATCAACTCAAGCTCCCAACTTAATGAAATTTAAAAAAACTAAATTTCTAAATACTAATTCTTTAAAAAGAAATTACAAACATTTAATATTATTAATAATTTTAAGAAAAAATAATAATAATGAATTATTTATATATATATTAAAAAACAACTCAATTATTTTATATAATAACTAACAATTAATATTAAATATAAATTTTAACAAACACTAACACAACTAACTAATATACTAATATTATATTTTTTATTCAATGTATATATTTTTTTCCTCGAAAAAATTAGTAATTTTATTTCAATAAAGCACAAATTTTTATTCAATGTATATATTTTTTTCCTCGAAAAAATTAGTAATTTTATTTCAATAAAGCACAAAATTACATTCATAAATGTATATAAAGAACAATGTGTGTGTATGCCCCAGACATTGTCAACATAAAACACAATTATTTGTTTCAACCGTGTCAAAACTTTTTACAGTTTTGAAAAACTCCAAAGTATCATCAAAACCTAGCAAAAACTGAAGTTGCCCAAAGACAATCAGGCAAATCCTGTACATCAATACTATTGATGATAATGCCCACCGGAAACGACCATGGGAAGGGCAGCACCACACCCCCACCAAGCCACCCATGGACACATACACACCGTCCAAGAAAACACCAGCTGTCTGGTTTGGGAAAAAACAGTTCTGTTCCAAGCAAAAGCTCGCCGGGTACACTGCGATCATGCATGGATTGTTCAAGGAGAAACCACACCAAACAACTGACTTGCTATCGACTGCAAAAAGACCACTGCCTCTGAAGAATGTCGCCATCGCTATAGAGAGAACCCAAAGGACCAAAAAAACGGGTCGACGCACAAGAGAAAAACCAGCAATCCAATGGATCACCCAATGCACCTGCAGAAAGGTGACCGGGAAAAACCCCACCACCCGGATAGGGTAAAATTAAAATCGACACACTAAACCGAAAAAATATGCAATCATGGAAGCCCCAATTCATCGCAAGAAGGTAATAAATATTCATATTCCGCACCAACCACCTAGAAGGAAAGTCGATGGGGAGCCAATAGAAGCTGCTTGAATAGGGGAAGAACTCATTCGGCCATCTGAGAGATAGATCTAACAATCCCTGCTCAACAATGATAAAGAAGACGAACCCCAAACAAGAATGTGAAACAATTCCCAAAGCCAAGGCGAAATGGCGCACACAGATGAATCCAAGACCCACAGAAGCCCTGGTCAAAGATGTGTCCAGACTTTACTGCGACCACATCTAGGAAGCACCACAAACACATGGTCTTCATCCTCTCCGGCCATCAATTCAACCTCGACAGTTCAAGATCGAGAGTCGAAGCTCTCATATATATATCATTCCAACATATATATATACTAATACTATATATATATATAAATATAATACACGCTAATTAAAAATAAAATATATATTATATAAAATAATATTATAGTAACTAACTTGTAATATATGGAAAAAAATATATATTATAGTAAGTAACGTGTAATATATTATGTTTATATTGTACATGTTAGTTACACGTTATAATATATTTTATATTATATATTATAATATAATTAACATTTGATGTATATATATATTAAAGTTAATATATATAATATATATATATATATAATTAATTATTTAATTGTTAATATTGTTGTAATTTATTATTTACTTTTAGTTACAATAATATATTTGTGAATTTTAAATTTATTAATAAATATTAAAAATATATATTTAATCCATTATTAATTAGTCTAAATAAATTATAATATAATTTTAATTTTATTAATTTTATTATTTATTATGTGTACAAGAATTTAAACCTTTCATTAATATTTTCAACCCTCGTATCTTTAACTCTACACCAACCCAATATACTTGTCAACTATTATTAATGACAATATAGATTAACCTTCACTACATAACACCTCTAACGTAGTGTGGCATGTTTTTTTTTAAATATTATTCTTATGATGTCCATTTTAGACCCCAAATTTGTTTTAATGCATATAATCATGTAGTTTGCGATACTCGTTCGAGCATCCACATATGAATGCATGTCAAGCAAGGTGGATGAAATTCTTAAGTGAATTTGATTTTGAAATTAAGTCTATCGAAGGCAAGGATAATAGAGTTGTTGATGCACTCAACATGAAGATTCAGGGTTGGCATATGATAACCATCAACACCTGGAAATCATATTTGAAAATCATATTGCTAAATGCTTTGGGTGTAGATTATTATTATTTAAAATCGCAAAGGCTTTGCAACAAGGAAATGTACCACCTAAATACATGGATTACAGCTTGGATGAACTGAGAGTGATGAACCGAGGAAGGTTGTATTACAAGAAAGAAATGTTTCCCCATATGTAGGATATCTGGGTTATCAGAAAATTGTTACAACGGTAAAGAAAGAGTATTATTGGTCAGGCATGAAGAAAAGCATAGTTGAGTTCCTAGACAAATGTCTTGAATGCTAGAGAGTGACATAGGCATCTAGTAGGGTTATTATATTTGTTACCCATACCTGACCTGAGTGGAAATGTGATGTGGTGACCATATATTTCATTACCAAATTACCAAGGACTGGAAAGAAGCATGGCGTCATTATGGTGGTAGTGGACAAATTAATGAAGACTATAATACCTATCAAATAAACTTATAAGGTTGCCAACATTGCTGAAATTTACATGAGAGAGAGAGCCAAATTGCATGGTGTTCCAAAGGCCATTATTTTTAATAGGGATACTAAATTCACTTCAATTTTTTGGAGAGGCTTGTTTGAAGGATTTGAAACTAAACTTAACTTTAGCATAGTGTATCATCCTCAGATGGATGGACAATCTGAAAGACTTAACCAGGTCATCAAAGACATGTCGAGAATGTATGTAATGGATCGACCATCTAAATAGGAAGAATACATATACTTACTTGGTGGAATTTCCATATAGCAATAGGTACTAGACTACATTGAAAATGAGCCCATTTGAATCCTTGTATGACAGAAAATGTAACATCCCGGTAAATTGGGACAAGCCAGTGGAAAAGGTAGTTGTTGGCCCAAAAATATTGAAGGACATGGAGGGACATATGTTAAAGGTGGCACAAGACATAAAAAAATGTACATAGATAAAGGAAAAACATTCAGTGAATTCCAAGTGGGAGATCACGTGTTCTTGAAAATAAAATCCAGGAAAAGCTCATTGAGTTTATGTAGTTGCAAAAGTTGGCAACTAGGTTCTGAGGACCTTTTGAGATATTAAGCATAATTTGACCAATGGCTTATGAGATAGCATGTCCTCCTTCTATGAGGGTGCATAATGCATTCCATGTTTCCTTATTAAATAAATATGTTCATGAATCTAATCATGTACTTGATTGGCCCTTGATTAAGGTGGAACCAAAAGGGGAATTCCAGGTACAACCAATGTGCATATTAGATAAGAAAGTCAAAGTGCTAAAAATACCGGTACATAGGGTAAGTAAAGGTCCAATGGACACATTACATCCCTAAAGAAGCAACTTGGGAGATGGAAAACACCATGCATAAGGAGTACCCACATTTGAATTTTAAAAAAAAATGAATTGTTAGAAGATTTTGTATAATGTATTTAGTGTACAGACACTGAGGGTGGTGTTAATTTAAGGGAGTGGGGAATGTAACACCTCAACTTCTTCCTTCTTTAAAGTTTGTAATGTAAAGTGAAAAGAGATAGTGGGGCATAGAGATGAACATATGTACTTATTTTGTACTTAATAATTAATTCTACTAGTTGTGGGTGAGGAGGTCACTAAAAGAAGGGTGACTATTAACCCATGAGAGGAAAATGAAAGAGATAAGGGGATCAAGATTAGGAATCATAACCCAGACCACATTAACCATGTTTTGTACCCTAGTTGGACCTTATTCTTAAATTAGGAAGATGATGGGAATGGCACCTTAGGTTCAGACTTTTATTTTTGTAATGCATACATACATACATACATACATACATACATATATATATATATATATATATATATATATATATAGAGAGAGAGAGAGAGAGAGAGGGAGGGAGATCATTAAGGTTGAGAAGTGGGAATGTGGTTCTCCAAGCCCATGCACCAAAAGAGGATTGAGACATAAGAAAAGAAGGTGTACAAGAGAATTTGTAGGAACCTGCTGCCAAACCTTCTAGATCTACTACCAAACCATTTGAATGAGTAGACAAACCTCTTGCAGAACCTGTTATTCCCTACAATACGGACTAGTTAGAACTGTGAGTGCCTATTATTGAATATTGAGTTGTCCATGCACCAAAAGGGGATCGAGAAATAAGAGAAAGAAGGTGTGTGAGAGAATTTGCAGGAATAATCTTCCAAACCTTCTAGATCTGCTACCATACCTTTTGAATGAGTAGTCAAACCTCTTACAGAACCTATTATTCCCTACATTATGAACTAGTTAGAACTGTGAGTTCCTATTATTGAATATTGAGTTGTCCAGTTGTATGAGTTCCTTATCATTCTAGGAGAATGGTTCAACAATAACAAGTCCTAAGGTACCACTTGATCAAAGAAAGGAACCTATTGTTATGTGTTGGACTAGATGATGAAGGAGAAATCCCAATGAGAATTTTTGGGTGTTGAATTAGAGAGTTGTAACTTGAGGCAGAAAAACCAAGTTCATGTGTTGGATTGAATAATTTTCACCTTGTGGTTTCATGGACATAACTCGGGGGTGGTAGACGTGATGAGAGGTTAATAAGCAAGGCAGCCGACGGTTGGGTTGAGCATGCCCACTAACAACAATTTCCAAGAGTAGGAATTCAAGTAAGCATAATTTGTATCTCAAATTCGTCTCTATGATTGAATGAATTTCGAGTTTGAATTATTAGTAAAATGGAATTCCGAGTTTGATTTCTTATTGAATCCTAAAAGATGCTCGTTTCTGAGTGCATATGAAATTGTGAAACCAAAATTTCTGTGTAATAACCCATAAAAGAATCCTCTAATGAATGTCAGGATAGTATTGGGTATTTTCCTCTATTTAATCATGTTTATACTAGGCATATCGAACCCAAGAATTCATGAGTCGGTCTATGTATCTAATTAATTGTAGTGTTGGTTGTTTCATTATCGAAATTGACTATGTATTGTCCATTTACCCATCTCATAAATTATTTTTAGTATTTCAGACTCGTGTGTTATGATAGGGATCCAAAATGGATTTTTTGGACATTGATTTTGTGCTTCCAATGCTTGCATACCTAATAGGAATTTGTGATGACTTGTTGGGCAAGAAAGGAGCCACAAAATGGGATCTAATCATCCCAGTAGGAAGGATTTTAATTCCTTATGCATTGATCTGTGTGTTGGGTGTTTTTATCTATTACAGTGATTCGTTTGACCATGCTTTAATCTCTAGAATTTGATTTGTGGTTGGTTGTCTTGTGGGTTGAGAAAGAGGGTCAAAATTGAAATTAGAGCATTGTATTTATGTTTCTATTGCTACGATAGTTGTTAAAGTTGATGTTTATGTAGCATCAGAATATATCCTTAAGAATTACCTAAGAAAGTGGAAAGAAATGAAGATCACAACTAACCCAATGAAATGGGTAAATTGACCCTATAAGGAAAAACTACAAGTTGACTTGAAAGATAAATAAAAAGATAAATTAAGGAATAAATAAAAGTCAAGCCGAATTAACTATGGAAACTTCTAGTGATAAGAAGATATAAATAAAGTGTTTCCACACTTGATTTTATCATCAATCAAGCACATCTCTCTCTAAAGTGGTGCATACTTCTCTAGGACGACAAGTGAGGAACACATAAGCATAATATTTGGGGATATCTTACTATCTCTCTCTCTCTCTTTGGGAACACTTACTCAGAGGTCATTCTGTATCTTTCTTGTATATCATTATTTTGTTTCTGTAACTAGTGCTAGGCACTAGATTTGACATTGTATCTTATTGAAGTACCTTATCTAGCAACGTTGTTGTGTATTTCCCAGGAGAGGGTTTTATCAGGGTAAACATTGTATCTACTGTGGATGTGTTTCTTTCAATGATCCCTATATGCATGCAATTTATGCTTTTGACAAAAAACTGTTAAAATTTTAAAAACATCTAACTGCTAAGAAAAACCAACAGAGTATCATAGTTTTTCTGAAAAATTCCATTAGATAATACAAACAAGAAGATACGAAAAAACAGTTAGAAAAAAGAAAATATGGAAACGCAATCTGAAAAAGTAGGTTTGAAGAAGAAGTCTAAAAAAAATAGGTTTGAAAAAAGCAGATTTGAAAGAGTAAGAACCCAATTCCAACAATTTTTTGCGGATTCTCAAGTCATAGGCATTATGTAAACCAATATAAGGGTTGAGGATAGATTAGATGGAGCAAATAACTTCAAATCAAGGGAAGCATCAGAAGATGAATTTGTCCTTTATAGTACTATCACTCAAGGGAGTGGTGTTTGGAAAGTGGATAGTGGTGTTTCTAAGAAGTTGTCATGTTACAGAAACTCTTTAGAAGGAACTTAGAAACAATTCCAAGCATGTAGTTAAAAAGTAGGAGAATCCTCTTATTAGCTAGATTCAGGTGAAGCATAATGAATTTTGTAGATAATGCTAAGGGATCTTTCCCAAAATATGAAGGTAGATTGAAGGTGATCTTGGATCTAGTTCATCTAGAAGACATGAGGACCAAGGATGAAGTTTTTCAGCAAGTTCTAGGAATTCAAAACTTGATCAAAGTTTTACAACCTTGGTGATCTCTGCTAGGAGACAAGGATCAAGAGGGATCCAACCAAGCAAGAAAAGATAAGTATTTAATGTTTTGTGAAATAAGTGTTATTTATTTAGATTGAATTGTTATCTTATTTGATAAGTAACAACTATTTTATTGATGGATAGTACATTGCATACTGGTTAACCCTTGTGGACATTTATGTCAAGTCCATTGTGGAGGTTGTGAAAGCAATGATCCATGATTAAGATTTTCCCATATAGTGTAACAGTTATGCTTAGATCAAGTGTGCTCACCAGATAATGGAGGACAATATTCTTGAAGATGGGAGCTTAAGAAAAAAAAAGGTACAGTAAGACTTCTAAGGTTTATAGAATATACATCCCTAGATAAAGAGATCAAAATCAACAAGGATGCCACCTTTGATGAATATATATCCTTCAACAAATCCAAAAAGTCTCACATGGATGAGGACAAAAAAAGAGCACCAATATCCAAAAGATGCAATCACTAAATAACGCTACAAGATCAAGCATGTTGCAGATGACGACATAGAGAATTACAAAGCAAGATTTGTGGCTATAGGAATCTCTCAAAAAGAGGTTGTATATAATGACAAGATGTTGAGTCCACAATTGGTCCCTTTTTAACCATCCTTAATCACCTTTTCTTCCCTTGTTTTACACTATTCAGCATGCTAATCAGACTTGTTTTCCTCACTCTATGCCCTAAATTGCCAAGGTAAGACTGATTATTGTTTTATCCTATTAATGCTTATGATTGTGACAATTAAGGCTGTTTATCTCTCGAAATTGTGCTAATACGTTGTGATTTATGAAGATAGCGCAATATGAGTTGACTGCAGGAAAGTGGAGCTGAACAAGTCTTGAAACAAGGGGCGTTCGTGATTCAAGAAGACCCTCAATCCTTCAATCATCAATTAAGGCACATGGTTCCTATGCAACCCTCTAGACAGAGATGTACAAAGTAGCTGTAACAGAATGTGCTACGATTGGGGGATCTTTAGTATAGTTGTTCAAATATCATGGTGATCTGGGAAGATCGCCTATTCTGGGCCAGCTTACAGCTCTTTCTCATTTTCTATATTTGCACCACGCCACGTTTTGTAACAACCCGTGTTATTCAAGGCGCCTGAAGATCAGAGATCTTCATGGCTTCCCTTTGTAATAGGATCGGCTGTTATGGTCCGTATGTATAAAAATGAGAGGCTGCCTCGACCCAGGAGGTTGGAAAGTAGATAATTCATTCTTGTATTGATAGTGGAAAGTAATCTGTATTCATTCTTTCTTTTAATACAAAGAGTTACCGCTGATTTAAGGGAGCTGTACATTGTTCATCCAGCGTCTCTGTGTGAAGGCTGGGCCCGCCTTCCACAGAGATTGCTGAGTTAAAGTAGGATCTATGAATTTATTATCATGTGATGTTTTGCTGATTATATTGCTTGTGTGCGCAGCAGTAGCCTGTGTGAATTTGCAGTATTATATTTTCCTGAAATTGATAATTGTTATAGATTAACAGTCGACTGAATAGGAAGTTTCCTTTATGGAATTCATTCAATAGCTGTACACAGCTTTGTTCATCTCATGGTTTCAGATTGTCATCCCACGAATCCCTGCAATTATCTTACTGTTACAATTGTTAACTTTCATTTCTGCAATTCAATTCTTTAGACTAGCTGAACTTGATTTGCTGCAATTGAATTTCTAGATTACATTCTATTTATGTTTATGGATTTCAAGAGTGGTTAGATTGAGTAAGCAAAGCATTTATTATGGGATATGAATAGGATTTTCTTTCTGTCTGTAATTGTCATTTGAATCTGATTTCATTTATTTTTGGTACATGGTAGGAAGAAATTGAATTTGTAGTGTTTAGAAGATTGGTGGGATTACCTAGGTTCTGAGGGATGAACATGGTTGTTAAAGGGTAAAGTGTTTAATTACAATGATCTAGTGTTTAAGCATAAATTGTGCATCTATCCTTTGAAATAAAAGACTTTCTCGGGTTGACAATAAATCTCGTATGCTCTGTGTGTTGATAATAATTTATCTGCATTTAGGGTGCTCGACATTTTGGCACCGTTGCCAGGGAAGGATAAAAATTAAACACTATCATTAGTTGCATTTGGTAATTGTTTCTAGTCAGTTTCTTTTTATTCTCTTTGATGAAATTATTTGGGTTGCATGAATACGAGAAGGGTAAAACGCGATCAATTCCCAACTCCCAAAACCCCACAAGATACTAACAGTGCAGATGGCTCGGGTCGCGGTCGAGGAGTACCATTGGGCAGAAGGACATTCATCGACGATCTTGTTGACAGAATTGATTCATCCGCTGGGGCTCGTCTTCAGGAAACTCCTATCAGAAGAAACCCTGTCGATCCTGGGGTGCCAGCGTCGAGATCCACAGTGGAGAAGATACGAGCAGCTACAACTTCCTCGGCCATCCCTGCAGACAAAGACACAGCTGTTACAACTGGACCCACAGGTAGAGGTCTGAATTATCACATCAACGGGAGGATTGTAACTAAGGAAGAGTGGGATCAGTACCACCAGAAGCTCCTGGGTCAGTGGAAAAATGAAGAAAGGAACAAGGAACAAGAGAAGGATGAAGAAAAAAACACAGGAAGAGACGAAGAGGAGAAAACAGAAGAGGAGATGAGTAACAGACATGGGGCCGATGAGGAAGAAGTGATGGGAGAAAACTATAATCATGAGAATCACTCCCTGCCAGAAGGAACAGTGGCTACATTGCAATTTCCGATTCAACAACCAGATGGGGCAGCTCCTATGAAGAATATCTCACCATCGGTGTTACCTCGTTTCCATGGAAAGGCGGCAGAAGGCCCAGAAGAATTCCTTTTTGAATTCGATATTCTTTGTCGCAGCTACGATTATATCACCGATGCCCAAAAGTTAAAACTTTTTCCTGCTACCCTGAAGGACAATGCATTACGCTGGTTCATGAGCCTTGGGGGAGGAACCGTTGCTAATTGGGATACAATGAAACAAGTGTTCCTAGAGAAATATCAGGAATATTGTAATACCAAGGACAAGAGAGAGGAATTATTTAAAATGGTGCAGAAGGAGGATGAAAGTTTGGAGGATTTTGTGGAAAGACTGCTGTACAATGTGCAGAGAGCTGGGCAGACGAACATGGGGCTAGATGTACTCAAGATAATCTTGCTTCATGGGATCAGGGATGATTGTTTAGATATGTTAAATCTGCTTGGTAAGGGAGATATCTCCAAAGAACCTTTTGAAAAAATTGTGGAACTATGCAAGAGATACTCCAGGGGGTCTTCCAGGAACAATAAGCGGGACAAACGAGATAAGCTAGAACATGACGTCTTCGACAGAACTCAGAAATAATCTAATGGAGGCGCCACCCGTGCAGAGATACGAAATCTCCTTGAAAATTTTAAAACAGAAATGATGAGCTCTATCTCCTCGGAGATCAATGTCCTGAAGGCAAAACAAAAACAAGCAGTGGAGGATCTCACGTTAGGTGTGTTCTGCCCCCGATGTAGAAAGAATCATCCGGTGAGAGAATGCCCGCTTGACAAAGTAAATGTATGTCAGTTGTGTGAGCTGAACCATGATATGAAGGAATTCCCTTCACTTCCTCAAGTAAAGGTCGTTCTATAGGCATAAAACCTGGATGTGGAAGCAGCCTACTTTATTGCACAGAAGAAACCATGGCAGCCTCGAAATCAAGGTATGCCTCCAAACTCATTTCCATTTTTGAATAATATGGGAAATTGGAATAATAATATGCAAAACGTGAATACACAATTCCCTTCAAATTATACTCAGTGGAATTCTTCCCAACCTGCAATACAAAACTATAACTCATGGAGTCCTTGGACACAGCCACCACATCAACCTACGTCGTGGTCTCCTGGATGGAGGAATTTCCATCCTGGGAACCAGTTTCCCCAGCCACCTCCACTTCAACAGTCACCATATTCTCCTCAGTTTTCTCAATTCCCTCCATAACCTCAATGCCTACCTCAGCAGTCGCAGCTGCAGCTGCAAAATAATTATGTCCTGAATATACCAATCCGACCTCAGCTACCTGCCCAACCTAACCCCAACCCGAATAATAAAGCAATCCATTAATTGGAGACTGTCAATATGCCTGCCTACTCTCTTTCCCCTGTACCCTGCAATGAAATTCATTTGCGATCTGGGAAAATTGTAGAACCCGTAATTACAGAGGATGTTTCACCCTCTGGGCATAAAGAAACAGGGAATTCACAGCATCCATTTGACACAGCTCCTATCATTGAAGATGCTGAGCATCCCTTAGAAGTGACGGCTGCAACATCCGACGATAAAGGGATGGATGAAACATCCAATGATAAATTTGACAATAAACAGCCTTCCCAGTTAAAAGAAACCACCATACCCCGAAAGACTAATGCTACCAAGAACGGGGGGGCAATCTCAGTTTAACCTCCTTGGAGAGTTAAGGAACCTTTATGTCAAAATTCCCCTTCTTCAAGCTCTTCAAGATGTGCCTATTTACGCTAGAACAATGCGGGACCTGTGCACTAAGAGAGCAGGAAGGAAACCCAGGGATCCTCCCACAGTTCACGTCATAGGGAACTTATCTGCGTTGATGACAGGAAAAGCCCCTGTGACTAAATATGGTGACCCTGGAAATCCTACCGTTACTGTACAAATAGGATAGACACAGATACCCAATGTGCTAGTGGATATAGGAGCAGCAATCAACGTTATCATGATAGAGACTGTAAAGAAGCTTGGGCTCACTAATCTTAGACCGACCCCTACTATTTTGGAATTAGCAGATAGATCCACCATCAGACCCGAAGGGATTCTGGACGACCTTGTCATCTCAGTAGATTCATGGGAGTACCCAACTGACTTTTTGGTATTACAACCAAAATCGCAGCTGGGGTGACACCCATTGATCCTGGGGAGACCTTGGTTGGCCACAGCTAATGCTTGCATCATCTGTCGATCGAGGTCCATGACTATATCTAATGGTATGGATACTAAAAATCTCACCCTTTATCCTCCGGCTCGGCCAAGTCTAGAGGCTGAAACATCCTTTTGGATAGAGCAGGAGGAGGAGGAGGATGTTCAGCCACTATTAACTATAGGGAAGGCCTTAATTTTTAAAAATGAAACAGAAGATGACACTATTAGCAATTTCATTAGTGAACCTGCTTCAGTGAATAGAGAGGTCTATCAAATTCTGAACACCACCCTGGGCAAGGAAGAACAAGAAAATCTTACGGAAGAAGCCTTAGTTGGTGACACAAACATAATCTCAGTTGTGAAAAATTTAGAGAGTATTCCTATTGAGGTAGAGCCTGGAATAACTTTGAATATCAATCCTAGTCTCTCCTCAGAGGAACAGAAATGCTTGATCAGCCTCTTGAAAGAACACAAGGGGGCATTTTCCTGGGAATATACAGAGATGAGGGGTATTCCCTCTAGTCTGTGTACTCATCACATTTATATTAAAAGTGACTCCCGGCCTGTGTGTCAACCCCAACGACGCATGAACCCTAAGCTGAGGGATATAGTGAAGGAGGAAATCCAGAAACTTTTGGAAGAAGGATTTATATATCCTATTTCAGATAGTGAGTGGGTCTCTCCACTCGTGATTGTACCTAAGAAAAATGGGAAATGGAGGGTCTGTGTTGATTACAGGGAATTAAACAAAGCAACTCAAAAGGATCATTTCCCTTTGCCCTTTATTGACCAAGTACTTGATACCCTGTTAGGGAAGAAGTTCTTCTCCTTCCTAGATGGCTTTAGTGGGTACAACCAAATCCAGATTGCTCCTGAGGATCAGGATAAAACCACCTTCACCTGCCCCTGGGGAACATTTGCCTACAGAGTGCTTCCCTTTGGATTATGTGATGCACCAGCAATGTTCCAAAGAGCTGTGATTGGCATATTCTCTGAATTAGTCAATGATAGTATGGAAATATTCATGGATGATTTTACTCCCTATGGCAGGGACTTTGACGAAGCACTGGAGAATTTAAAGAAGGTTTTAATTCGCTATGAACAGACTCAACTCTCATTAAGCACTGAAAAGTGCCATATGATGATGAGTGAGGGGGTGGTATTAGGGCATTTTATCTCTGCCAATGGCATTCAGGTAGACCCTTCAAAAATCAAAGAGATAAAGAATATACCTACCCCTTCAACTCAGAAAGAGGTAAGAAGCTTTCTGGGACATGCTGGATATTATCGAAGGTTTATAGAAAATTTCTCCAAACTGGCCTCCCCCTTGTTCTCTCTGTTAACAAAGGATGCACAGTTTGTGTGGAATACAGCATGCCAGACAGCATTTGATGTTCTTAAAGAGAAGCTGTCCACAGCCCCCATCCTAAGGGGACCTAATTGGACCCTGCCCTTCCATATTTATTCAGACGCCTCTGACACTGCCATTGGAGAAGTATTAGGACAGCAGGATGGCCAAGTGCCTTATGCCATCTACTATGTTAGTAAAAACCTAGCCCCTGCTGAACTTAATTATACTGTTACTGAAAAAGAGTTCCTAGCTATTGTTTACTCTATCAATAAATTCCGACATTATATCACCGGGTATCCTACATTTGTGCACACTGAGCACTCTGCCATTAAATATTTAATGAATAAACCTGTTACCAATCCCAAAGTGACCAGATGGCTTTTTTTGTTGCAAGAATTTGATATCACCATTATAGATAAACCTAGGAAGGAAAATGTTGTTGCTGAATTTTTATCTCGATTTACTAACAGTGATGACAGTTTGCCTGTTGAGGATTCCTTCCTAGATGAACATCTATTCGCCCTTTCATCTCATTTTCCATGGTATGCAGACGTCGCTAACTATTTGGTTGCAGGAAATCTCCCGCCATATATGTCAAAACGCGAAAAAAGAAAAATTATCCAGCGGAGTGCCAGGTTTTGTTGGCTAAATGGTCATCTCTTTTACACAGGGCCTGATCTTGAGATCAGGAGATGTGTAAGAGAAGATGAGATCTTTCCTATATTAAAAGCCTGTCATGAGGGGCCTTGTGGAGGGCACTTTACAGATAAAAGAATAGGGCATAAAGCATTGTGGATGGGCTACTACTGGCCGACTCTATTCAGGGACACTAAAAGGTATGTTCAGTCCTGTGACAGCTGCCAAAGGATGGGCCAATTGAATAAAACAGATCAGATGCCCCTACAGTCTCAACTTGTAGCTGAACCATTTGATAGATGGGCACTGGATTTCATTGGCCCTATCAGTCCTCCTTCCAAACAGAAGGTCTACATCCTGGTTTGTACTGATTATATGACCAAGTGGGTGGAGGCTGTAGCTTTGGCCAAGGCTAATGACCAGACAGTGATTGATTTTCTATACAGTGAGATCTTTACCCGCTTTGGGGTACCAAAAGAAGTAGTTACCGATGGGGGGCCGCATTCATGTCACACCAATTTGAATCCCTGCTCTGGAAATATCATGTGCAGCACAGGGTGTATTCACCTTACCACCCTCAAGCCAATGGTCAGGTGGAAAGTACCAATAAGGTTATTGAAAACATCCTTACCAAAACAGTTAACAGCCATCGAAAGGATTGGGCTGACAGGCTTCCGGAAGCACTGTGGGCATATCGCACGACTTGGCGCGACACCACAGGTTTCTCCCCATATGATTTAGTGTATGGAAAGAGTGCCATCTTTCCAATTGAGTTTGAGATTAAAACCCTGAGGACAACCACTGAAATGAATCTGGATGTAACAGAAGCCTAGAAGCGAAGATTGAATCAATTAAATGAATTAGACGAGAAGCGGTTGGCTGCAGTGGACCAGACTCTGTTGCTTCAGCAACAAAGATCTAATTGGCATGACCTATTTATTAAAAAGAAAGTCTTCAGCGAAGGAGACTGGGCGTTACTCTATGACTCCAGATTCAAAAAGGATTTTAAAGGCAAATTGCGTACAAGGTGGCTAGGTCCATATTTGGTTGACAGGGTCTTTGACAACGGCACTGTCCGTCTGGTGACCATTGATGACAATCGCCTACCATTACTTGCTAATGGCCACAGACTGCGACTGTATCGCAAGCCTATTTCGAAAGACGCATTCATTTCGCAAATCGCCGCCGATCCAGAGTATCAGCTGACACTAGGGCAGGAGCTTCTCTCTGCCTCTGCCAACCCTTGAACTGTAAATCACACTTTGAATCGCTGTACATAAATAAATAAAAATTCCTACTGTAGCTTATAATTCTTTATTTTCCTTTTGCATTTGATCGTTTCGGTTGTTGTTATTTTTCAATAAAAATTTTGCAGGGAAGTACCAGGCGAATGACCAGATTGGGCCTGTCGAACCGACGTCGTCTTCCTCTGCTTCCCTGCGTCGCATTTTTCTTTTTTCCCCAAAATAAAATTTCCCGGCAGCTGAACATAATTTCCCGACGGCTGAACATAATTTCCCGGTGGCTGAACATAATTTTCCGGCAGCCGTGAACCACATTTGCCGGCGGCTGCAACATATTTTCCGGCAGCCGTGACCCTTTCCCGATGACCAGCAAATCCTTTTTCCGGCAGCCATGAACCACATTTGCTGGCGGCTGCAACATATTTTCCGGCAGCCGTGACCCTTTCCCGATGACCAGAAAATCCTTTTTCCGGCAGCCGTGAACCACATTTGCCGGCGGCTGCAACATATTTGCCAGCGGCTTTGACATATTTTCCGAGGACCGTCAAACTTTTTCTTCTGCGGTCGTGATTGTTCCTGTTTCCGCCAATCTTTTCCCGACACCGTGAACCACCTTGGGCGGCTGCAACATCTTTTTAGTTGGCCACAATCTCATTCTCGACAACTACAATTCCGCTCTATTTGGCAGACATTTCTAGCAGTAGAGACTGTTTTCTTGCAATCTGCAGTGGTAACTCCTGAATTAATGAAAGAAAATTGCTTCCACTACTACCTATGGCCCTGATTTATCCTACTCGTGCCGGCCAACTTAGCATCATTCCGACCCCGGTGACGCGATGGTTTTTGTTTCATTGGCAGAAGGAATTATGGCGTTATCCACGTCATTATGATCAACTTAATGCCTGCGCACAAGCTCGGCTTTGCAGCGTCTGCAATCACACATTCCATTATTTTCTGCAGGCTATCCGACACATGGTCACACGAGGTATGGCTTTGATTTTCACGTGATTAAGTGTTGATTCGATTTAATAATATCAGTCGTGCCTTTATACGTATTATCATTATGGCTTAATTAATCCATTCCCTCATGTGACGTAACAACTCATCACCGCCACCTTCCCCAATTTGGCATAACAATTTCGAACCTCCCTTTGTACTGCACTTTCCAAATTCACCATCTTTTTCTCAACATCTCTGCTCAGCGCTCTGTGCATCCTCTGCTCTGCAATCTCCATTTTCGGACTCTGTAACTCTGCAGCTAGAACTATGGGGCTTCTATCTCGTCATGAACCTTTGAACACACAGGAACTCAGGACCAATCCTGAGGTTTTTGCCATTTTTCAAGCTGCTGGCTGGATTGAATATTTTGAGCGACTGGACGGATTTAACCGGGAAGCAGCTTTGCAATTTGCTTTGAACCTCCGAGACACTCACTCCGAGGTATGGGGGTTGTGGATAGAAGTCTCTGAGATCATTATATCTGAGGTTACTGCTATCCCACGGGAGGGAAAGGCATGGTTTGGACGACGAGTTTCCACGACGATTGCACGGGAAGAATTTTTACGAGAAGGGGAGCAAGTTCAATCATCAAGAAGAGGAATTGCACTGCACTCGCTACCGCGGCCATGGGATCAGGTTGCTATCTTTCTTAAGAAGTACATCACCTGTGAAGGTAGGTACCAAACTGTTTATAATTCTGATCTACCATTGCTTTCTCATCTCCGCCATGGCATTTTATTGAACATCCCGTACTATCTGCTTCATGCCCTGTGTCATATGGTGGCGTATGTCCAAGGTGGTAAACATCAACATGTTTCCCTAACCCACCATGGTATTATAAAATTAATAATTTCAAGAACCCTCACCTAGCACAATATAACCTGGGATCAATTCATTGCTGCGCACACAGCTCCCACTCAGGAACCTGCTCCTTTGTTAGGTGTCCCAGTAGAGCAGGCACATATTCAACCACATCGGGAGGATCAGAGTCCCTCCCATATAGTTGGGGGGGGATGACATTGCACCAGAAGAAGAGAAATAGGTGACACAAGCAGGACCATCGGGGGAGGGTGTTGATAAAAACCTTGGGAAAAACACAAACAAAAGGGTAGCTCTGCCATCGGAAGGAGAAATTGGAGCAGCATTGAATGCTACGACAATTGAACCTAAAGATGGCAGAGCCAAAGCAATTGAGGAACATATTGAACCAGTCACTATTGAATCCTCACCTGAGTGGGGAGGAGGAACCCTAATTGAGGAGGAACGGCCTAAGGAGCAAGGAAACATTCCTTTGATCTCAGCAGTGAATCCTGATATGCCAGCTCCTACAAAGAAAACACCACAAAAGAAAAGAAAGAGACCAATTAATGAACCTAGCATAACCCCACCAATAAGAAGAAAAAGAACTAAATCAAATGCCGCCGCAGAGGCAGCTAGAAAGAGGTGGGAAACCCTGGAGGCATAGGTTGAGTTCCCAATCCTTGTACCAAGGCCAATGGATGCTCCACAAAGTTCAGTTGAGGAAGAACCCAGCATTGAAGGACTTTTGGAAGAGAACACATTGTTAAAGGAGGAAGTCCAAGTACTTCGAAAGGAAGTGGAGACATGGAAGGAACCCTGCAGGAAACAAGGGAGAGAAGAATCTGGGATGGAGGACACTCTAGAACCTAATGAAGAGCTTTGCATTGTGACCCCAGAATGTTCCCATGATACAGAACTAATCCAGGATGAAGAGGTAATCCAGGATGTTGTAACACAAGAACCAACATCCTTGGGAATTGCAGCAGGGAGTCCTGAATTTCAATTAGAAGATGACCCGGGGGTGGATATCATAACCGATACACAGTGGAGTGAGGATGAACAGACAATAGCCTTAGGTGACACTGAGCTCCTTGAGGAAGAGTTGTACGATGGGGAAGATATCCAGTCTCAGAGGCAGGAGAACAAAGAAGACACTGTTACACAAGAACCAGTGTCTCCAAAAGCGATGAATGTAACTGCTGAAGAGAACCCAAGGGATGTTGATGTTACACAAGAACCAGCAACACAAGAATTGAATCCAGAAATGCAGGAGGAAGACACTATTACACAAGAACCAGTGTCCCTAAAATAAATGGAGGTGGATGCTAAGGAGAGTTTAAAAGGTGTTGCTACCACACAAGAACCAGCAACACAAGAATTGAATCCAGAAATGCGGGAGGAAGACACTGTTACACAAGAACCAGTGTCCCTAAAAGTAATGGAGGTGGATGCTGAGGAGAGTTTAAAAGGTGTTGATGTCACACAAGAACCAGCAACACAAGAATTAGATTCAGAAATGCAAGCTGACCAGGGAGAAGACACTGCCACACAAGAACCAGTGTCTCAAAGAGCCTTGAATACAGCTATGGAAGGTAGTCCGGGGGATGTTGCTGTCACACAAGAACCAGCAACACAGGAATTGAATTTAGAAATGCAGGATGACTAGGGAGAAGACACTATTACACAAGAACCAGTGTCTCAACAAGCCTTGAATACAGCTGTGGAAGATAATCCAGGGGATGTTGCTACCACACAAGAACCAGCAACACAAGAATTAAATTCAGAAATGCAGATTGACCAAGGAGAGGACACTATCCCACAAGAACTAGTACTTCTCCCTCTCAAAATTTTTATTGATTTGGATTTAGAGCAGGAAGGGCATTGTAAAAAGGAGATTTTAAATCTCACAACAGAAGTCTCATCCCTGAGGATGGAAGTGATTAAGTGGAAAAGTCAAGTGGAAGAAAACCAGAAAAAGGTGATTGCTTTAAGTGAGCATCAAAGAATTATTAGAGCATTGGAAGAGCAGGGGGCTGAAGAACATATGGCCCACAGAGTTCAGGTAGAGGAGCTGCAGAACAAGATGAGGAAATTGAAAAAGTTCTCATCCATGCAGAAGGAGAAAGATCAGATGTATTCCCTATCCCGAGAACTCATAGGCACTAGGAAGCCCTCTTCCTCTTATCCAGTATTTCTCTTTGAGCAGTTTGTCTGGTTTAGATTAAAGGCTGTACAGGAGGGGAGGTCATTCAAAATTACAACCTCAGAAAAAAAAATTGGAGACATTCTTTAGAAGTAATTTTGAGGAGCAGAACTTACTATGTGAATTATACTTGCACGAGATGGCTGGCCCTTTGGATCGCCACTCGAATCCTGTTCCATTTGCAGGGGATGTTCAGCTGAGATCCTTTGCCTCTTTTGTGAGCAACCATGTTCAGTGGGAAAGGTATTTTCAGACCTTTTCCCACAATGAAGCTCATACTAATTTATGGATTCGTAGTGAGCCCCAGAATCCTGGCATTCTTTTGGCACGGTACAGAAGTCTCCTTTCCAGTCCTTCCCAGGTACAACATATTATGAATTTGCAGGAAGAGGTAATCTCCACTTGTACCAAATCCATTTCCAGGCAGCAGCAGGTTGCATTGGAAGGAAACAAGCACAGATGGCAGGCTGCCTCCTCTACACTTAGAAACTGGGATCCCTACTGCTTTAAGAATTTTAAACATGCACTCTCTAGAGTCAAGGGTTATGTAGGGAGTATGAAGGAATGTGGAGTTAACTGGCTGGTTTAAAGTTTAAATTTCCTCTTATTTGGTGGCTAGCAAAACCATATAACATGGATTTTTCCTTGACTAGAGCAGAGGAGCAGAGATGTTGGCAGTACTGGGTTATTCACAGGGGTTTTCTAGAGACAGATGAGGAGCGCGAGTTTCCTTACAATTTTTCTTCCCTCCATGAACAGAGCTCAATGCAGGACTCAGATTCTGAATGATGTAGGTTGTTGCATGAGGACATGCAACAGGGTAGTTGGGGGGAGATGTTGAGTCCACAATTGGTCCCTTTTTAACCATCCTTAATCACCTTTTCTTCCCTTGTTTTACACTATTCAGCATGCTAATCAGACCTATTTTCCTCACTCTATGCCCTAAATTGCCAAGGTAAGACTGATTATTGTTTTATCCTATTAATGCTTATGATTGTGACAATTAAGGCTGTTTATCTCTCGAAATTGTGCTAATACATTGTGATTTATGAAGATAGCGCAAGATGAGTTGACTGCAGGAAAGTGGAGCTGAACAAGTCTTGAAACAAGGGGCGTTCGTGATTCAAGAAGACCCTCAATCCTTCAATCATCAATTAAGGCACGTGGTTCCTATGCAACCCTCCAGACAGAGCCATACAAAGTAGCTGTAACAGAATGTGCTACGATTGGGGGATCTTTAGTATAGATGTTCGAATATCATGGCGATCTGGGAATATCGCCTATTCTGGGCCAGCTTACAGCTCTTTCTCATTTTCTATATCTGCACCACGCCACGTTTTGTAACAACCCGTGTTATTCAGGGCGCCTGAAGATCAAAGATATTCATGGCTGCCCTTTGTAATAGGATCGGCTGTTATGGTTCGTATGTATAAAAATGAGAGGCTGCCTTGACCCAGGAGGTTGGAAAATACATAATTCATTCTTGTATTGACAGTGGAAAGTAATCTGTATTCATTCTTTCTTTTAATACAAAGAGTTGCCGCTGATTTAAGGGAGCTGTACATTGTTCATCCAGTGTCTCTATGTGAAGGCTGGGCCCGCCTTCCGCAGAGATTGCTGAGTTAAAGTAGGATCTCTGAATTTATTATCGTGTGATGTTTTGCTGATTATATTGCTTGTGTGTGCAGTAGTAGCCTGTGTGAATTTGCAGTATTATATTTTCCTGAAATTGATAATTGTTATAGATTAACAGTCGACTGAATAGGAAGTTTCCTTTATGCAATTCATTCAATAGCTGTACACAGCTTTGTTCATCTCACGGTTTCAGATTGTCATCCCACGAATCCCTGCAATTATCTTACTGTTACAATTGTTAACTTTCATTTCTGCAATTCAATTCTTTAGATTAGCTGAACTTGATTTGCTGCAATTGAATTTCTAGATTACATTCCGTTTATGTTTATGGATTTCAAGAGTGGTTAGATTGAGTAAGCAAAGCATTTATTCTGGGATATGAATAGGATTTTCTTTCTGTCTGCAATTGTCATTTGAATCTGATTTCATTTCTTTTTGGTACATGGTAGGAAGAAATTGAATTTGTAGTGTTTAGAAGATTGGTGGGATTACCTAGGTTCTGAGGGATGAACATGGTTGTTAAAGGGTAAAGTGTTTAATTACAATGATCTAGTGTTTAAGCATAAATTGTGCATCTATCCTTTGAAATAAAAGACTTTCTCGGGTTGACAATAAATCTCGTATGCTCTGTGTGTTGATAATAATTTATCTGCATTTAGGGTGCTCGACACAAGACGTTTGCGCCAGTGGCCATATACATTTCTATTAAATCTATTATCTCCATATCTTCTGTGATGGGATGGAAATTACACCAAATAGACATCAAGACCATCTTCTTGAATGGTGTAATTGAGGAAGAAATATATATTGAGCAACTCAATAGAGAATCAGAAGTATGTAAATTGAAGAAGGATTTGTATGGGATTAAGTAGGCACCCAGGGCATCATATGATAGGATAGACAGTTATTTAATGAGCTTGGTATTCAAATACTTACTCGATCGGTTATGTAGATAATATGAAATATAGATAACTAGTACTATTGTGAAAATGAGAGATTTATACATGTGGCCATCACATAAATTTTTCACCCGCACTGATGCAATCATGGAGGACTCAGTTACAACATGGTCTTGATTAGTTTCATAGGTGTATAGTATGTACCCACATCAAGAGTGATGCAGATATAAATCCTTTCTACAAGGTTGAATATGGTTTCTATATGTGTGGATGACCTATTTCTTACAAGGGATGATAATCTCGTAGATGGGTGCAAGAGGGAGCTCCTGAAAAAGTTCAAGATGAAGGATATTAGTATCCAATGATACTGAGAGAAAGAAGTTTGTATTAATAGACCCATTTGATGGGAGATGACATAGATGGATACAAAAAAGATCAAAAATAGAGAAGGTTGCAATTCACTCTTGTGCAAGACATCCAGATGCAAAGAATGGAAGAATGTCCAAATGCAGAGGGAGCATGATACAGAGGGAGTAGAAATCTTTATTTAAAAAGGATTAAATACAACATAGAATGAATAAGAAGTACTCCAAGAGGGAGCATATCACAGAATTCAAGAATCTTGGCATGATTCTTGGGATTAGAAATGAGGCAGAAACCATATGATATTTTCATTAGTAAAGGAAAATACATAGTAGAGATCCTAAAAAGATTCAGGATGATGGACTGTAAGTCCATGACCACACCAATGGTGATGAATTTGAAGTTGAGTAACTCTTCTGCATATTTGGTGGGTCCAATGATGTACAAACAAATGATCAAATCCTTCATGTGTCTGGTTAACACTGGACTAGATATATCCTTTGCAATCAAGGCATGGTAGAGTTTAATCATGTGCATTAGATAACAAAAAACATGTATTGAGGCACCAACATGGTATGATTGGATATAGACTCAGATATTTCTCGGACAGAGAAATAAATATACAAGGATATATGGATTCTGACTAGGGTGAAAATTACAGTGGATGAGAAAGAGCACATCAGGGATGTTGCTCTAGTTTGAGATCAACTATGATATTATGGTTTACCAAGAAAGCAGTTGTCAGGGGCACTTATTACATCATAGTGTTAGCACCTAGAATCACACCCAAAGGTTGCAAAAAGGAGGACCCCAAGGAAACAGCAGAACTGCTTTAGGAAAGGGAGCTAGCTTCCCCATTTCCAGAGAGGGATCTCTCACAAATACATAAGAATGCCATATTATATTTTCACAGAATGAGTTTCAGAGGTTGGCGGTGGAAACAAGGCATGATGTATTGGGATATGGAGTTACAAATACCAAGAAACACAGAGCATTCTACACAAATAATGTCCGCAAGAGAAATATAGAACTTTGGTCATGGTCAATATGTTCAGGTCTGGTGAAAATGAAGAACGATGATAGTCCATTAATGTAGAGCACTGCTGGTATGAATTCTACACCAACTTTGGAAGAAATATTTGGTGGATATCTAAAAAAATGGTCGGAGCATATGAGTATGAATTCTGAACCATTATACACTAAGTCAAAGACATGAAGAAACATAATGTAAAGAAATAATAGGAAGTACACGCACACAAGGAAAGGAAAGTACAGACTGCAACTAAGAAATACATAGGAATTCTTACATCTAAAGGCCGACATCCGTCTCTGTTTTTTGTATAAAAAATAGGTCAAATTACATAAGAACCAAAATATCTCAAGTTCCAACCAAAACCAACAACCCTTTCTCCCTCTATGGAGAGTATATTTATAGTGTTTCTGGCCCCCGAGGCTCACCTCAAAACAAGGCTAGAAATCAGTTACAATCATAATCAAAACTCTAACAAATTAGAACATGGCATATTCGCCATAGTTTATATACATAAAACAAAACATTATGGAGCAGACACGCATGCTGGTTTTAAATGGAAATGTAACGTCTTTGGTTTTAGACTCGCTTGTCTTGAAAAGGACAGCTTAGGACATCCCCTGGTAGCTCGTTGCTGACTCGGTTCGAACCGTTTATCTTCTGGTTGGGTTTGCAACGTGTCCTTTCCTTTCTGGGATTTTGTGTTCATTCTGTTCTCAAAGGAACCTTTCTCCATGTGCTCATAGCTGACAAAAAAGTTTTTTTTTTTTTTTTTGTGTTCAGCTCTCTGCCTCGTCCCCCTATCTCCTGGTAACACTATTATTCAAGGGGACTTGAAGAAGGGTCACACTGCTTCTGACCTTGACAGGTCCTTGAGCAGGCTTTTCATTCTTGTGCTTCTCTCCTCCTAAGTGAAGGATCTTTCTATAGGTTGCACAGAGTGGCACATTCTCGAATTCATCACCATCCCAGATAAATTTTCCATGTGGAGTTCACAAAGGTGGCGATGAAGACTTTGGGCCTCCCCTCCTCTAGTCCAAGCATTGACACAGATGGATCACCCCTACAAATGGTCACCACATGTTGATATTATGAATACCGCAACCAAGTCCAGGGGTTTTGGAGGGACACCCATTGGACAGGAAATTCCAGGCATTTCCTCTACGGCGGTGTGGCCTTCTATTATGACAGTAATGCGCTCACTAGCCCCAGGAGGTCCATCTAATGAAATGAATTTCCTTATAATGACCTCACTGGCGCTGGCGGGATTTTCTAATACAATGAACGTCCCTACCCCGATGGTTGGAGCCTTTTCGGCACAAAAACAAGGGAATGGCCAGAATGCGAAGCTATGCTCTTCGACCAACAGCACACCCTGACAGACAATTTTTTCAAACCAGAAATCCAGTGCAGACCTTCTTTAAAACTTTCAAGATTCTTGACAGAATAACATTCAACCAACTTAGCCTCTCATTCATTCAGTATCTGTCTCCCAATGGCTTTGAAGATGGCGTTTATAAAGAGCTGGAAAGTTGAACCCAATGATGAGCCATCAGCATCCTTGCACATTTTTGTCATCGAGTACCATGATGACAACATGCGTGGGCACGTGGGTTTGGGATTCATTCTTCCTACTGAGAATCTAATCATGCCTCCCTTTCTGCTGTGATGTTATACTGCTGGTTGCATAAATGAATTTTGACATTAGATCACATCATTTACCATTCGACTCATGAAACATGAAATTGAGGTCTCTTACCCCTTCACTCTTCGTGATGACGACATCAAAATATTTCACTTTTGTTGTGTCCTCTCGCTTCATGTGGAAGCCATACCTGCCTTTTGCATTTCAATTATTAGGATATTTTCCTGATTTTCATGCATTCAATGCAGCAAACTTTTAGGTTCAGGGGGGGGCGG
>LPNX010189578.1:0-13291 GCA_001517045.1 Pseudotsuga menziesii
AACAAACTAGTTCCAAGCAGTGGAACATACCTATGCTCAATGCAAGGAAACATGTGTAGGATATCGACACTCGGGGGAAGATCCCCTCCCGGTAAAAGGATAAGTCAAGCTACAAAGGATATACGAAATGGCTCTGCATGGCTAGACATGAGACAAGCTCGGGCTATAAGGCTGAAACACAATGTCAGGGGAGCCGGAATAAAGCTCAATAAGACAGGCAAAGCTCATGAAAATGCATCCACAACTTGATACAAGGGGAGCCCGGGGGGAACATGGCCAGCATAAGATCAAGAGGAGTATCATGCTATTGCTAAATGTCATGGCAATACTATACAACGGACTCCCACACCCTAAAGGGAGAAAACATCGGCATGGGCACCAAATACAAATAAGGTGCTAACTAGGGTACCCATGTAAGGTGAGGCTCTACCACTCATATCATGCCACTTCTACAGCAGCAAGAAGGTTCCGTGACATAATAGAGTGGGTTCGTACCTAAGGCGAGAGTGACATGGTCATAAACTCATGCAAAATGCAAATGGTGGTGAACCTAACCTATATGCCAGTATAGACGTTATACCTGTGAAGGATACGAATGGGTCAATCCAACGGCTCAAATGGCACTGAAAACGGTCATCTACATCACCAATTATGTCAGAAATGGTCCAAAATGGTTAAAAATGGTCAAAACTATATAAAAGGGGGTAAAAAATTTCAAATATTTCAAAAATTTTCTATAAATAGTAAGAAATAGAATTCATTTGAAACTTTTACCCATTGGAGCTTTGATATTCAACTGCGAATTCCAGGAGATTCAGCCGGCGGAATTCAGAACCGATTCTTCCAGGTACTTACTCATGTTCCCAGCTTGCATTTCAATATCATTTTTTAAGTTTTTCATGGTCCAATGAGCTCATAAAGGTAGTTCTACATGAGCGCTGTGGACCACGCGGTTATCGAGGCTTTTTCCGCGTATATGGCTGTCTATACGCGGAAAAGGGACACGAAGCCGCGTACATACGCGTCTGTTTGCAAAACAGCCGCGTATGACGCCGCGCAAGAAATTTAAAGGCAATCTAATGGACAATTGGCTTAATCCTCATGCAGGATGGTGCTTGAATGGCAGGAACACGAGCATGGTGAGGTAGAAGAGGCTGTAAGGGCAGACGTAAGGGCTCACCAAGTATTACGCACATGCGGACTCTATAAGTTCTGGTGCCTAGGCGGCTTGAAAGCCAAACCAGGGCTGCTACAGATGCTAGTAGATTACTGGGATCCAGACTCAGAGTCTTTCCGGATAGATGGCATGACCCTCAACATTGAGGTTGAGGATATCTACTTCATTACAGGTTTATCCAGACGGGGGGAGGTAGTGAACCTTCGTTCCAGAGGTGGGCCAGGTCATGGGCTCACGATCGATGAGTACATAGCAGTGTACTGCTATCCAGAGACCGAGAAGGTGGGGAGCCAAGTACCCATCAATGCTATATAGGTGCTGGGCCTAAAGGCCATTCTACTGACACTGGGCAGGATAGCAGGGCTAGCATCACTCCATCAGGCCTCACGACCACAGATGTACTATGCGGTGGAGTGTATGATACCGACCGTGTATGACTGGAGCACTACACTACTGGGCAATATGAAACATCAGCTTAGTGAGTGTAAGGCAGGCAGGATCCGGAACTTCAGGTTCAGCGGTATACTGAGCACGTTCTTCTTTGAGCGGGTTCCAGGACTGAGTCCTAGAGTGGATGTTCCTCTCCACGGGGCTAGAGATCCGGCCCAACGACGTTGGGCAGACGCGATGCGCAGACTGGGGGGAGGTAGGGTGGCCAACCCCTATCCAGCCGACTTTTTCCCATGGTGCCGACGACAGATCGTCGCTATAGATGACTACCCCTATGGGGGGATATATTTCCGGGGTGATCCGGACATGCCATTACCACCAGGGTCAGCATACGGAGACATAGGTGATGAATCTGAACCCTCACTCTCTTTTCTTTTAATTTTTTTTTGAATTATTTAATTTTTTTGTGTTTTCTTGATTATATGAAACCAAAAAGACATGTTTTTGGGTGACAATGCATAGTGACATCTACCTTTCATGTGCAGATGTGGGTCCACGGCGACCAGAGGGCTTCCCACGTCACAGACGGAGGGGAAGAGTAGACGACATCACTGGTGTGGATTCGAAGCGAACGCTCCAGAACATTCATACCAACTTTGTGCGACTGACTCACAGGGTTCCTATGGCGCAAGTCGAAGACTTGCCAGAAGCTATGCAACGACAGGTGGTGGGTGTGCCACGCGCATGGGTGCGCTTGTTCCGGTGGCTAGCTAGAGCCGTAGTGACATATCTTGATCACAACCCCCCTCCTCCACAGGACTAGACATCTAGGAGCATATCTCTCTAGTACTACCGTGTATATGATGGAAGCTGTGAAAGCTCCACTTTTGTATTATGACACTATGTATTACCACATTTTGATGTATATATAAAAAGTTTTATTGTGACCGGGTTATTTATTTACATGTGTAAAAGTGCATTTATGATTAATTTATAATGAATGAGACAAATGCCAATCTAACACGTAGTTAGCATATGAATCAGCAATTTGATTATAATTTCTAGGAATGTGTATATATGTGATACTCTCAAATTGCCGTTCTAACAATATTACTTGCAAGAATCTCCTTAATAACGTAGGATCTCTAACATGGTACAAACCATTCAACTGTGACACTACTAACTCTGAATCAAGACGTACCTCAAGAAAGTGGACACCATGTGAGATAGCATCCCGCAGAAGCTCAATAACGGCGCTATATTCAGCAACATTGTTGGAAGATGGCCGTAGACATACACCTCCTGAAGACAATTCCTGACCCATAGGAGTAAAAATCACCCAAGCAGCTGAGGCTGAGTGTTGAGTGTGACGGCTTGCCCCATCCGCAAATCCTATGAAAGTGGAAGACTCCGTTGACATCTGCCTTGAGATCGCACGGATTCGAACTTTCAATATCCCTTTGAAAAGCTATATAAGGAACCCTTTGGTACATTGAAAGGATAAGAGAAAATTGAGAGCATCGAAATTATAGTCCATTGTTGCCAGAACTTTATGCTTGAGTCTGCATCCCTTTGTCCCTTGGAGCACTGTTGTGTTCTTCCCAAGCTTGCCCTTTGTTAGTAAGCTTGCTATCGAAGTGATGGAGGATTGAGGTGGTGGAGGCCCAAGTGGGGGATTCAGTTTCTCTGATTCGCAGACGTGCCGTCAGAGGTTGTCACTTGTAATCTCTGATTCTTATTAATAGAAATATCTTTTCCTGTCCAGTAATGTGTATTTGAATGAATATTGTTTCCATTGGAATATGTAAAATGCTTTTACATTATTGATTATATATGCTAGAATGGATCTAACACCATGAAATATGGTATGCTTGTATTGTTTACTTGTTGTTGAGGACGTGCTATAACAATTCAAGCTGAATATTGGAAAGCTCAACGGGGATCTACTACAACCGTCCGGAATAAGGTACGAGGTTCGGTCCTTTAGTGTTAGATTGTTTATTTCTATTGCATATTGGGAAAGATTGATTTCTGGAGTCTAGCTGTCTGTTGTGGTACCCCAAGCCATAGGAATTTCTCTCCTGTCCTATATGAACCAGGGAGCGGTCCAAAGACTTAATCATTCGAAGCTCCCTTTCCTCGCGACACTAAATTTACCTGACTTGTCAAGACTTACGAACAATCCTGTAGCTCATGACCCAGCTTGGCCGGCTGTCCCTACCAAGCTTCCTTCGGATATACCTAAATTCGAAGGCAAACCAGGAGAGGATCCGAGCGAACACGTTACGACTTTCCACCTATGGTGCTCTTCCAATTCCTTGCATCAGGACTCAGTCCGTCTGAGACTATTTCAACGCACCCTCACAGGGCCTGTGGCGAAATGGTATATAGAGTTTCCTAGGGGTGCCTTTACCTTGTTCGATGATCTTGCGATGACTTTCCTTAATCACTTCCAACTACCAGTACAATATGATGTTGGTACTGAACTCTTGTCGACATTTCGGCAAACTAAAGCCACCCATATTTCTGATCATATTCAGGAGTGGCGTAGACGGAAGAGATTAATCAAAGCCTTTATACCGCCGGAATTCCTCCTTGAGTGGTTCCTCAAGTCTTTATTGCCATACATAGCGAAGGATGTTTCCACATCCGGAGTTCAGAATGAGGAACAAGCCATCTTTAGGGCGCAGGAACTAGACTTAATCTATGCTCAGTCTGGTTTGTTATATGAGATTATACCTAATGCTCCTCGTTGGAGTTTTGATCCCAAGGTTAAACCTGGACCACATGCCGATGGCATTGTGGGGTGTGCAAGTAAACAGCCTGCAGGTTCGGTTGCAAAACAAGTAGCTCAGTCGTCTACCAACCAATCTGCCTCGGGACAAGCTACGTCTTCGTCTCATCCTACCCAAACGGTGAATGTACATGCTGTGCAAACGTCGGACCAGAAGGGTAACCAGCAACCCGAACGGAATCGTAAGAAGGGTAAAAATAATAAGAAGGGTGGGAATAAGAATGAAAATGCCACTAATAATGACAAGAACAACAAAAATGATGGGGGGGACAAGCAAAATAAACGTAAGGTTAAGTTTCATTGCAAGCTATGTAAGGATGATCACCTCACATACTTGTGCCCTAGGATGGATGAAGCTTCGAAGTTCATAGCACAGGGCCCAGCTGTGTTGACAAACCCTTTACCACATAACGAGAATATGAACTCGAAGTCCCAGGACCAATCTAGTGATGATGATCCACCTAAGACTAGTGGTCGTGGGTGCATTAACATGGTTCGTTCCGTGAAAGTTGTGACGCGTGCGAAAGATTATACTTCGTCACAACCCGGCCCAGGTAAAGAACCTGATCCACCAGGAACTCCTTTGCGCATTGAGAAACCGGCCACTAAACCGGTGGATAAACCTGTGGATAAACCTGCGGATAAACCTGAAGCTGCACCTCGCATTCCTAAGGGGGTACTTAAGCGCTCAGGGCATAATCCAAATGCTCGAGCCGCCCAGAATTATTTAGTTGTCGAGGACTTGGGTCATACTCCTTGTGCGATGTCTGCATTGGAGGTGCTTCAGAGTTGTCCGTCGCAAAGGAAATATTTGCTTTCTGCTCTTGGTGTGAATGGTGATGACTCTCCTACAATGATCAAATTTGAAACCACAGGACATCAGCCTCGCTTGCCCTACTATGTGTCCCTTTTGATACATGTAGAATGTCTTAATATGATCATCAAGCGGACTGTAATTGACGAGGGCGCTGCTGCTTCTGTGATGTCTTTGTCGTGTTGGAAGGGTCTTGGTTCTCCTGAGTTGTCAAAATCTACGACCATGTTAACTGCGTTTGACGGGAGATCATTTAGGCCGCATGGGATTATTCCTTCTCTTAAAGTCCGTTTGGGAGGGAAGACCGTTGCGATAGAGGTTGAGGTGGTTGATGCGCCCCTTGACTACAATCTCTTACTGGGAAGGAATTGGATGTATAGTATGCAAGCCGTCGCGTCTTCCGTGTTTCGCGTTGTAAGCTTTCCTCATAATGGGAAGATTGTGACGATTGATCAGATGTCATTCAAGAATCCGCCTCCTAATGCATCGTCAGGAGCTTCGGTTCCAAAGGTTGAGCATTCCCAGCCGACAACTGGGAGTGTGGGTGTAGGAATGTATCCATCCCTTATGGGAACCTTTAGTTGTTCTGCACCTATCCTCATGGTAGGATCGAGCGTCGGTGGAGCTTCCACGTCTATGAAGTCGGTATCCTTTCGCACGAATCATATGGGAGATCCTTGGGTTCTTCCTTCACCGAGCCCTTCGAGTGAGTCCATCGACTCGAGTATGCCATTGCCTGCATTTATGATCGCTTACCAAGCTAATCTGGAGTCTACTGTAGTGCCTTGTTCTTCCTCTTCACGGACGGAGGAGGAAGACCCCTATGTGCTGCCCACATGGGCGGTACAATATTCTCATGCCCATGATTTCCTTGATACAGTTTTCCCTTCAGACGAAGTGATTATCAAGGCCATGTCGGGAGTTGAGCCACCATGGGAGGAGATTCATCATAGATCTTATTTCCTTCCAGAGCTTGACCGTTTGGAGCATGAGGATTACAGGGAGATTCTTAGTCAGAAAGTTGGTAGACCTATGGTTCCATTAAGCTCTCCTGGTCAGATGGCTAATGGAAACATGGCGAACATATCGTCAACTATTCCTATCAACATTTCTCGCAATCTTGGTACGATTGAGAATGTCTACATTGGGGCGGATTGTTCCCAAGATGAGATTCGTGAGTATACCGAGCTATTCAAGGAATTCCGTGATGTTTTTTCTTGGTCATACGATGAGATGCCAGGAATTGACCCTCAGATTGTCGAACATGAAATTAAAACTTACCCTAACGCTAAGCCTATTCGACAGTGTTTACGCGTCGTGAATCCTAGAAAAGCACCCGCCATAAAGGCAGAGATAGAGAAACTATTGAAAGCGGGTTTCATCTATCCCGTTCCCTTGACGGAGTGGGTTTCGAATCCCGTTCCGGTTGATAAGAAGCAAGGAGCGATCCGTATATGCACTGATTTCCGTGATTTAAATCGTGCCTGTCCTAAGGATAACTTCCCCACACCATTTATAGATTAGATTTTGGATGAGTGTGCGGGTAGCGAGGTGTTCTCCTTTATGGATGGATTTTCTGGATATAATTAGATTCAAATAAAACCCGAGGACCAACACAAGACCGCATTTATTTGTCCTTGGGGAACTTTTGCATATCGGAAAATGCCTTTCGGCCTTAAAAACACCAGAGCTACGTTTCAGCGGGCGATGACCTTGATTTTCCACGATCTCAAGTCCATTATTGAAGTATTTTTGGATGGCCTCGCTGCTCATTCTCGTATGAGGATGCGTCATTCATATCACTTGATATTGGTTTTCGAAAGATGTCAGCATTATGCTGTTAGATTGAACCCTCATAAGTGCATCTTTTGCGTAAAATCAGGTCGTCTTTTAGGATTCATCGTTTCGAAGGAAGGAATAAGAGTCGACCCCTTGAAAGTGGAGGCAATACTTCAGTTGTCTCCCCCGCGTAATATTCGCCATATTCAGTGTTTGCAAGGCATGGAAAACTTCCTACGAAGATTTGTAGTCAATTTCGCCAATTTGACTAGAGGCTTTATGCGTCTCTTGAAGAAGGATACTCCCTTTGAATGGGATGAGTGAGCCCAGGAGTCCTTTGATGCACTTAAGAGAGCCCTAGCATCGGCCCCGGTGATTAGTGCTCTGGATTATAGCCGTGATTTCATATTATATGTGGCCGCGTCTTTAGAGACGATTGGGATGGTTTTGGTTCAGGAGGATGAGGAGCTCCAGGAGCATGTCATTTATTATCTGAGCTGAAACCTTATTGACGCAGAGATTCAATATTCTCATGTCGAGAAGCTTGCCTTAGCTACTGTAAATGCGGTGCAGCGTTTGAGACATTATATTCTCCTTCACCAGACCTTGGTTGTGGCGCATGTCAATCCATTTCAGTTCGTCCTTACACGTAGGATGATAGGGGGAAAATACAATAAATGGATTGTCATCCTGCAAGAGTTTGATCTCGAGTTTGTTTCGGCAAAATCGAAGAAATCGTTAATCTTTGCAGAGCTCATATCGGATTTTCCGAGCGAGGCTGAGGAGTTGGTATGTGAATATACGTTCGTTGGCGAACACATTTTCTTAATATCAATGGCTAACCCATGGTACGGGGATATCATTGTATATCTACAAACACAGAGGACCCCTACTCACCTCTCGCGAGATGAGCGACGTCGGTTACGTCACGTTTCCAAGAACTACCTCATAGTGGATAACACTTTGTACCGCCGTGGAGTAGATTCCCTTTTACGACGTTGTTTAACTCATGAGGAGGCTGAAGTAGTCTTGAATGATTGCCACGGAGGGGCGTGTGGTGGTCATTTGTCTGGGCTTGGTACAGCTCAGAAGATTCTTAGAGCTGGTTATTTCTGGCCGTCGATCTTCAAGGACTGTATTGAAGCGGTCAAGAGGTGCCACCCTTGCCAGGTGTTTGCATGGAATATGCGCTCTAAGCCTGCCCCGTTGCACCCTATTATCAATGCCGGTCCCTTCACCAAGTGGGGGCTAGATTTTATGGATTGTAACCCAGCTTCGGCTGGGGGGCACCATCACATCATAGTAGCTGTCGATTATTTCACGAAATGGGCAGAGGCAATGCCTACTGTAAAATCCGACGGTGAGACAGCTGCTCATTTCGTATTCAACCAAATTATCACTCGGTTCGGGATTCCGAGAGAGATTGTCACTGACCATGGCTCGCACTTTCAGAACTGTATGATGGAAGAGTTGGCATCCAAGCTAGGGTATAAGCAAGAGCACTCCTCTTCTTACTATCCTCAAGTGAATGGACAGGTTGAAGCAGTGAATAAGTCACTTAAGTCCATTCTCCAACGAACCATCGCACAAAGCAAGACGAATTGGCATATCATGTTGTATCCTTCTTTATGGGCATATCGAACCGCGGTTAAGACTGCCACTGGTTTTTCTCCATATCAGCTTGTTCATGGAGTGGAGTCGATCTTGCCGGTTGAATGCGAAATTCCTTCGTTGAAGTTAGCCGTAGAACTCTTACCAGACACTTCACCTTTGGAGGAGCGTTTGGTTCACCTTGAGCAACTCGATGAGCGGCGTAGAGATGTCTTGGTGACTCTAGAGGTTAATAAGCGTCGTGTGAAGGCCCAATATGATAAGTCTGTCCGTCCGAGAGTGTTTAGTGAGGGCGATTTGGTCCTTTTATGGGATCAAGCAAAATAACCCTTGGGGGCAGGGAAGTTCAATCCTATGTGGCGTGGTCCTTACGTGGTTAAACGGGTCTTAGAGAAGGGTGCCTACGAGTTATTGGATTACGAAGGGACAGCCTTGGCAGAGCATAGAAATGGGCTCTACCTTAAAAAATACTATGCATGATCTTTAGCCAAGGTTGTTTGTTTTATATTATTGTACATCTTTTTTGCATAGTTAGGTCGTGTTTATCGTGATCGAGTTTGTGATTAGTTTCCATTTTTATGGCAGATGTCAACGGAGTCTTCCACTTTCATAGGATTTGCGGATGGGGCAAGCCGTCACACTCAACACTCAGCCTCAGCTTCTTGGGGCAAGCCGTCACACTCAACACCCAGCCTCAGCTACTTGGGTGATTTTTACTCCTATGGTTCAGGAATTGTCTTCAGGAGGTGTATGTCTACGGCCATCTTCCAACAATGTTTCTGAATATAGCGCCGTTATTGAGCTTCTACGGGATGCTATCTTACATGGTGTCTGCTCTCTTAAGGTACGGATTGATTCAGAGTTAGTAGTGTCACAGTTGAATGGTTTGTACCATGTTAGAGATCCTACGTTATTAAGGAGATTCTTGCGAGTAAGATTGTTAGAACGGAAATTTGAGAGTATCACATATATACACATTCCTAGAAATTATAATCAAATTGCTGATTCATATGCTAACTACGTGTTATATTGGCATTTGTCTCATTCATTATAAATTAATCATAAACGCACTTTTACACATGTAAATAAATAAGCCGGTCACAATAAAACTTTTTATATATACATCAAAATGTGGTAATACATAATGTCATAATACAAAAGTGGAGCTTTCACAGCTTCCATCATATACACGGTAGTACTAGAGAGATATGCTCCTAGATGTCTAGTCTTATGGAGGAGGGGGGTTGTGATCAAGATATGTCACTACGGCTCTAGCTAGCTGCCGGAACAAGCGCACCCATGCGCGTGGCACACCCACCACCTGTCGCTGCATAGCCTCTGGCAAGTCTTCGACTTGCGCCATAGGAACCCTGTGAGTCAGTCGCACAAAGTTGGTATGAATGTTCTGGAACGTTCGCTCCGCATCCACACCAGTGATGTCGTCTCCTCTTCCCCTCCGTCTGTGACGTGGGAATCCCTCTGGTCGCCGTGGACCCACATCTGCACATGAAAGGTAGATGTCACTATGCATTGTCACCCAAAAACATGTCTTTTTGGTTTCATATAATCAAGAAAACACAAAAAATTAAATAATTCAAAAAAAATTTAAAAGAAAGGAGAGTGAGGGTTGAGATTCGTCACCTATGTCTCCGTATGCTGACCCTGGTGGTAATGGCATGTCCGGATCACCCCGAAAATCTATCCCCCTATAGGGGTAGTCATATATAGCGACGATCTGTCGTCGCCACCATGGGAAAAAGTCAGCTGGATAGGGGTTGGCCACCCTACCCCCCCCCAGTCTGCGCATCACGTCTGCCCAACGTCGTTGGGCCGGATCTCTAGCCCCGTGGAGAGGAACATCCACTCTAGGACTCAGTCCTGGAACCCGCTCAAAGAAGAACATGCTCAGTATACTACTGAACCTGAAGTTCCGGATCCTGCCTGCCTTACACTCACTGAGCTGATGTTTCATATTGCCCAGTAGTGTAGTGCTCTAGTCATACACGGTCGGTATCATACACTCCACCGCATAGTACATCTGTGGTCGTGAGGCCTGATGGAGTGATTCTAGCCTTGCTATCCTGCCCAGTGTCAGTAGAATGGCCTTTAGGCCCAGCACCTGTATAGCATTGATGGGGACTTGGCTCCCCACCTTCTCGGTCTCTGGATAGCAGTACACTGCTATGTACTCATCGATCGTGAGCCCATGACCTGGCCCACCTCTGGAACGAAGGTTCACTACCTCCCCCTGTCTGGATAAACCTGTAATGAAGTAGATATCCTCAACCTGAATGTTGAGGGTCATGCCGTCTATCCGGAAAGACTCTGAGTCTGGATCCCAGTAATATACTAGCATCTGTAGCAGCCCTGGTTTGGCCCTCAAGCCACCTAGGCACCATAACTTATAGAGTCCGCATGTGCGTAATACTTGCTGAGCCCTTACGTCAGCCCTTACAGCCTCTTCTACCTCACCATGCTCGCGTTCCTGCCATTCAAGCACCATCCTGCATGAGGATTAAGCCAATTGTCCATTAGATTGCCTTTAAATAGCTTGCGCGGCGTCATACGCGGCTGTTTTGCAAACAGCCATGTATGTACACGGCTTCGTGTCCCTTTTCCGCGTATAGACAGCCATATACGTGGAAAAAGCCTCGATAACCGCGTGGGCCGCAGCGCTCATGTAGAACTGCATTTATGAGCTCATTGGACCATCAAAAACTTAAAAAATGATATTGAAATGCAAGCTGGGAACATGAGTAAGTACCTGGAAGAATCGGTTCTGAATTCCACCAGCTGAATCTCCTGGAATTCGCAGTTGAATATCAAAGATCCAATGGGTAAAAGTTTCAAATGAATTCTATTTCTTACTATTTATAGAAATTTTTTACCCCCTTTTATATAGTTTTGACCGTTTTTAACCATTTTGGACCATTTCTGACATAATTGGTGATGTAGATGACCGTTTTCAGTGCCGTTTGAGCCGTTGGATTGACCCGTTCGTATCCTTCACAGGTATAACGTCTATATTGGAATATAGGTTAGGTTCACCACCGTTTGCATTTTGCATGACCTTATGACCATGTCACTCTCGCCTTAGGTACGAACCCACTCTATTATATCACGGAACCTTCTTGCTGCTGTAGAAGTGGCATGATATGAGTGGTAGAGCGTCACCTTACATGGGTACCATAGTTAGCACCTTATTTGTATTTGGTGCCCATGCCGATTTTTTCTCCCTTTAGGGTGTGGGAGTCCGTTGTATAGTATTGCCACGACATTTAGCAAGAGCATCATACTCCTCTTGATCTTATGCTGGCCATGTTCCCCCCGGGCTCCCCTTGTATCAAGTTGTGGATGCATTTTCATGAGCTTTGCCTGTCTTATTGAGCTTTATGCCGGCTCCCCTGACATTGCGTTTCAGCCTTATAGCCCGAGCTTGTCTCATGTCTAGCCATGCAGAGCCATTTCGTATATCCTTTGCAGCTTGACTTACCCTTTTACCGGGAGGGGATCTTCCCCCGAGTGTCGATATCCTACACATGTTTCCTTGCATTGAGCATAGGTATGTTCCACTGCTTGGAACTAGTTTGTTTGCCCTGATGACACTCGTCTCCTCCTAGTTTGTAACTATAAAGCTAGTTTATTATTTTTTCAAGCTTTTCAAATAACTGAAAAAGACCAAAAAAGTTAAAAAACCAAAAATCCGGACGGGAAAAGATGTTATCTTTGGCAGTTGTTGAGTGGTGTCGCCTTCGAACAGAGCACTGTATATCACATCCGTTGGTTGGGTTATAGTTTGACTTTAGGAAGCTGTACTCGTTTATCTGAGTTTATCTCCACCGACTGGTTATGCTTCCAGTCCCTATGGAGCCTCTATTGGTGCCTCCTGCGTCATAGAGATGTCCCAGTTTTTATATCGAGTCTATGTTGCCTTTATTCAGTCACCATACGCCGTTATGCTCTTGTTCGAAGGAAGTTGAAACCTGAGTCGGCCATTCCTCAGTTATCTTGACTTTGCATGTCGGCCATTCCCGGTACAGTTACTGGTTCGTGCACCTTATGATCGAGTCCTTCCACATCATACAGCTTTGCTGAGTACCTCGTGTTGGATGATGGGGGATGCCTTAATGCCCTCCTTCCAGCGGATTTCATCCCATCGACTACAGATCATTTATTCTGGGATTGGAGTCTAGAGTCATTTTTGAGTGCCTTGAGACTTGCAGTCATCAGTGGCAGGTTCTCTCACCATCGACAGTTTTGGGAATACATCAATGTCCCCTGATCGATGGATCCTCTCAAGTGTTTGACCTCAACACATTTATTCACACTTGTTAGTTTGCACTCTAGTACCTTGATTCCCATTTTCATTATCGGTGGGTGATCTCGCGTCTGTTAACGGTATACATCAATGACCAGTAATCAGACGATGGACTACTATGTTCGACCTCGACACCTCTATTCGCATAGTAGGACATGTACTCGTAGCGGTTTGTGTAGAAGACCTTCCAGATTGGTGGCATCTCTTATATGCTACCTCCTTGATCGTGCCAGTGTTCATGAGATTTCAGCTCTCGTGACTTGTTCCAGTGTATGTCAGACATTTCCAGCCACTATGGAGATATTGATATATTGTATATCTTCATCCTTGTGGAGATCATGGTCCTTTGTATATCTTCATCATGGAGATTCTGATCTATGTATATTGTACGTGGCGATGACCACATAT
>LPNX010189578.1:22526-79679 GCA_001517045.1 Pseudotsuga menziesii
ATGAAGGCGTTGATGGTTTTTTTAAATGAGATAAACCAACTAAAGAAGCTCAAATTGATTTTAAATGAGATAATAAAAAAGTAAAACCCATATATATTGAAGCAAAAATATCAGATATCGACATGGCGACGCAAGTTTTGCATGAAGATATAAAAGAATTAGTTGAAGAACTAAAAATGTTGATAATACAACGACTAGAAGAATAATCTAAGAAGCATATGGACAAATAAAAACAAAAAACACATCAATCCTACCACTCAAGTCAGTTTAAGGAGGAAGATGTTGCAACATCTCACTTTTCAAGCGAGGGAATACAAGCTGCTATGACACCTAAGATAACAGAAGAGGTTACGCTCCCATAATTTCCAAATAAAGAGCTCAAAATTGATTTTGCGCCCACGATAGAAGAAGATGGAATCAAGGAAGAAGTTGTTGCGACTTTCGAGTGCTCATGCCGAATAGAGATCGCGTTTGCATCAATACTCATGTCAAAAGAAGAGATTCCTATCATAAAGGGACAAGCTATTTTGACTCCCAAGTTCTCAAGTCAAGCAAAACCGGGGTCTGCATTGCCACTCATGACAAAAGAAGGGACTACAATCAGAAAATAAGAAGATGTTATGACTTTCAAGTTTTGATGTCAATAACTGTTAGGATCTACACCCTCGACAAAATAAGTATTGTTGGCGCAATCTCGACTAACAAAACCCAATTGACAAGGGTTCCACTTTGTCAATGCTCAACACGCCAAAATCTCCCTAAGCATCAACCCAAATAAGTTTTACCCTATCTAGCAACACCCACAGAGCGGACAAGGTCTCACCCGAGATGTTCAAGGCATAGCTGTCAGAACCAAGTTTTCATAGTATAGAGGAGGGTTGGAGCATTAGAGGTTCATTAGATTAATTTCCATATATAATCTATTTACTGAACCATTCCTTATGTCTCATTTATGCATTCATCTACGAAGTAGATCTATTAGTGTGGAAACCAGATCTAAAAGATGATGGTATCCATAAGAAGAAAGCATCACATTATCCATTCATATGCAGATCTATTCATCATTCAGCATCAGAATCGCAGAAATGTAGAACACAAAAAGATAAAAGGTGACAGGAGTTTAGATCAATCCACATCACATCATATTAAACCCATAGTACAAATCGCTAATAAAAATAGACAACGAGCCAGTATCACTCTATCTAGTATCCACTCTCCATGAATATCTCATAGAATAATAATCCCATATATCCTACATCCATAATTATTCTATTTATAGGCTTGTTCCTTTACATTCAAGGTCCACTTATAACTAACTTCAAAGAAACTTGTAACTAACTTAACCACTAAGGACCAATATTTCGAAGAAATGGTCAATAAGTACGAAAAGTGACATGAAAATATAAAAAAGTGGACTATTTTCTGCCTATCACACTATATTTTCCTTACTCAGTTATACTTGAGTATGCGCAACATCCTATATGTTGTGCAACTCACTTACCCCCACCCCGTTGCCAATAGGACCCCAACACAGTCTTGTGGTTCATCCTCGAGCCATGTCAGGTGGATCAAGTGCATGTAGCAACCTGAAGGAAGAAAATTTCTAAGAGGAAATAGTGTGCTACTTCTCTGAACTTGTTGAATTGTGCAGTTGAATACAACTACCTCCTCCAGGGTCAACTATGGTAGACCTTAGCATACTTATGCAACGTTATGTCCTGCGGTGCCATCATGCTCTTGCATGCATAAATAATGGTTGTTGAACGTCTTTGGATTTGCTGTCACTCTTCAAGAAGTTTTCTGCTTCCCAATATTTGTCTGCGGCTCCAAATTCTAAAGCCAGTCCCACTTCTGCATCCTTATCCTTCCTTGCATTCAGGCTCAACCCAGGCTTCCTAAGGTCGAACCAGTTCCTTGTTCCTATAGAATTAGTCAAGTGAGGCAAGAACTCTAGCCCCATACATATTCATCATAGTTATATTAGTCTACACCTCAACCCAAATGGGAGAAATATAACAAAGGATGACCTTGCCAGACACTTCCATTTCGGACGAGCTATCATGCATACTTGCAACTTCTTCTTCAATTTTTGCTAAGAAATAATTCTCACTCACATTTTTCCCCGTATCAAGTGTAGCCTTCATTTCCCCTTAGATGGCCACTACCTTACACAGTGATGCTTCCTTCAAATACCCAACCCAAACCATCTGCAACTTTGCACAATGCAGCTCCACCTTATGGTGTTCGCTTGGCTACTGACCCTCTGCTTATAACAACATATTCATTTCGGATGCCATCATGAATCTCTTGGCTGCATCATTATGAATAAATCATTCATTTATGGGTCAATACGCTTCCAATTCTGCCACCCCACCTCTTGGATATGCTATTGTTAGACATTACATCACAAAGTGTCATTAGTCACCTGCTTTGACAGCCATTATTTAGTATTGATGTGAGGTCAGGTCACCATCACAGTTTCTTCCATACAATGTGAGCCACTTACTCTTGCGCGGTGACCTCCTGTCATGCAACCCTTTCTATTTTCGGGAAGTCCCTTTTTCTTTGCACAGCCCGATCCCCTTAGCGGAGCCCCATCCTGGAACGCAACCTTTTTCATTCTCAAGAGCAACCCCTTTCTCTTGGCACAATCACAATCTCTCTGTATCTATCCTTTCCATCCTTTACGAAGAAGCTCAAGTAGTGTGTGGTACTATCTCGTTACTTATATTGACTACTATTTAACTAGTGTTGTTTTTTCCTCTACCACAACCCTTCAGTGGTTGCTACAGATCCTTCTTACTGTGATAATAAATCCTACTCTTGTGCAGCCCCGTCTGGCGTGCCCTTCCACTTTCTATCCACCCTACCTTGACTTATATTTTGTGTCTTTCTTGTTCTATCCCTATTCTTGTGTGTTTCTACTTTTTTTTCTCACTATCTCAGGCATTGCATGGTCCCTCCCCTGTCCGATAGGGATTCAAGCAGTTGCCATTCACTAGCTTTGGCAGTACTACGCCATCTAACTGTTGTAATTGAACTACACCCCCATAGGTAATAGATTTAAAAAGATAAAGACCTAACCAATGCATCTGTAGCTTACTCGGATGCTTCAAGAACTTGTTGTTGTATAGCAACACCAAATCCCCTTGCTAAAATTGTTTTTTCTTTATGTGGCGATCATGACACACCTTATGTTGGTATTTATCAACATGCTGGTGGAAACCCGCAATGAAAAGGTCTTCGTCGAGCTGTATCAGTTGCGCTATGTGCTCCTCTATCACAACATCATCATCCATTCCAGTCATAGCAGCAATGAGCAAATTGGGAACGATGTATTCCATAGACATAACTGCCTCTTTCCCATATACCAATATGAACGGTTTTTTCCTGACAATCTCCTGAATATGGTACGATAAGACCACATCACTGTAGGAATATTTAGATCCTATTCATCTCGGTTAATGTTACATACCTTGGTCAGTGCGTGCTCCAATAATTTGTTGAATGCCTCCACCGTTCCATTCGCGTGTGGATGGTATGGTGTACTTTTCTTGTGTTGAACCTGCAATTATTCTATCAACTCTCTTACTGTGTGATTGATAAAATGAATACCCTAATCACTCATCAATATCCTCAGGCACCCAAACCATGTCACAATATTCTTGAATAGAAATAGGCTATCGTCACAGTAGTACAGTCCACAACTAGTGCAGCCTATGTCCATCTCGTCATATATTCCGTTGCAATGATTATGTAGTGTGCACCAGTTCTTTTCCTAGGTTGATGGATCAGACCCATAAATTCTACATCCCATTTCTCAAAAGTTTGCAAAGTTAACTGGGGTACGAGTGGCATCTCATCCTGTCATGATGGTTTTCCAATGCGTTGACAGACATTGCAGCTCCACACATAACCTGCCGCATCATTATAAAGAGTGGGCCACCAAAGCCATGCATGAAGCACTTTCCTTGCAGTAGTGAATCCTTAGTGTCCCCCAACTATGGCGTCATACGCTTCTTCCAAAATATTCTCTTGTTCACGCGGGAGGACATATCGCTGCAGAATTTCATCAGGTCCCATCTTATACAAGTGTCCAGCAATTAACTAAAAATCTGAAGCTTTAACCACCAACTGCTTTTTTTGACTTGTGGAAATTTCTTCTGGTGCCACTCCCGTTCCTAAGAATTGGATTATTCGAGCATAATGATCATCTTCCATTTCAACTCAAAACAATTGCGCATAAGGAAGTCGATATTCAATGTTAGTAGGTTCCTCACCCATCTCAATTCTAGATAAATGATCAAGACCATCATTCAAGAGACTCGGCTTCACAATGATTTCAAAATCAAATTCCTGAAAGAGGAGTATCCATCTACATATCTCCCCCCCCAACACAGGCTTGTTGACCAGTTACTTCAAAGGTGATTGGTTAGTAAACATCTTGAAGTGACCTCCTAGAAGACAATGCCTAAATTTTTCCAGTGCATAAACCATCGCTATCCCTTCACGCTCAGTGGTTGTATAATTATTTTTAGCGAATGATAACTTCTGAATCACAAAATCAATACAGTGATACAAGACACCATCTCCTGGCTGCGCAAGGAATACAAGTATTGGTGTCAAAGACATCTTGGCCTTCATTGTGTTGAAACTACTCTGGAATTCTAAACTCCACTCAAATACCGCATAGTTATTCAATAATTTCTCCATAGGGGTAGTGATCGTAGCGTAGCCTGTGATAAATTTTCAATAATATTCTATGTGCCCTAGCATTTCCTGAAGCATATTTACATTGGTCGATGGGGGAAACTCAATATGAGAGCTATCTTTATAGGGTCGACTAGTAATCCTTTCTTGCACATAATATGACCTAACAATATGTCGAATGGGGAGAAAAAAAATGCAATTTTTGGAGTTCAACGCAATTTCGTGTTGGCAACACCTTTCCATCATCAGTTGAAGGTTGGCAAAATAATCCTTTATTAGAGCGTACACTATCCAATCATCCATGTACACTTGTAAGAAATGTTGAATCAAATCCTTAAAAGTAGCAATGATGACCAAAGAGAATACCACAGGGGCATTCTTCAACCCAAAAGCCATCATTGTATATTCAAAACATCCCCATTCAGTGACAAATATTGTTTTGAGTCGATCCGCCTTGGCGATTATGATATGGTGATAACCCAAAAACCCATATGTAAAGGAGTACATTTCTTGACTTCCTACTCCTTCAAGTACCTCATCAGTGAACGGTGTTGGAAATGGGTCATGAATACAGGCATTGTTTAATTTCCTAAGGTCGAAGCAAATCCAAAAATCACAAGTTTTGTTATCTTAGACCACCATAGTACCAATCCATTCTGACTCTTTGAAAGGTTATATCATTCCAATGTCCAACATACGATCAAGCTTAGCTTTGAATCTGTCTTTCTAGTGCAGATTCAGATCATATGGTCTCTGTCGCACTGGTTTGGCATATGGCTTCAACAACATTTTCATTTCCCCTAAGTTGCCCAATATCCATTTCATCTTAGATAATTTTGTGGGAAAGAGATATTGAAAATCATGTAGAAGATCCATGATCTTTGCCATAGTCTCCTCATCCCAGTAGTCCCCAACATTTGCAAAATTCGGATTCTCATCCGTCCTAATATTAAATTTCTTAATATTCAGTGGCTGGGACATGGGATCGGTGGGCACATCCGTTGCTGCAACATCTTGACTCCCTTCAGTCTCTAGAATATTAATATTGCGCGACTCATCATAATTCTTTAGCTCGTCAAACATGTTATAACATTCCATCATCAATTGCATGTGGCGATGTGCATGTGGATCCACATGGTATGCGACTGGCACAACTTTCAAGACTACATCCCGAATGGTCTGAAGTGTACTTTGGACATCAGGATAGGAATCTGCAAAACTAAAAGTGTGGGAAAAACAAAATGTCAACTCTTTCGAGGTAGTTATTTCTCTGTGCAGCTCTAAAGATACGTACCAGACCTCGACATTTCATCCAATGTATGAATAAAGGCATGTAACCATTCATCCTTTGGGCACACTGCCCATGGTGTTTGACATTCTGTGAAATGACTATTAGGGTCATTCTACCCATCATAATTCCCAGTGTGGTATACTTCTACGGTACTAAAATAGAATGTCATCAGCCTATGACACTACATCCATCCGATATTTTTTTTCTTATGATCTTCCCACCAGTGCACTAGATCAGCCATCAGTGGTTCCTCCAGTGCCAACAGTCACTGCGGCGCTGAGAATCTCTCTTCAAATACTATTAATAATGCAGACATCTCCGGTATCCCTTCATATACTAGAATTTCAACAATTCCAGTCGCAGCATGATGCATAGATTGTGTAATTAGGCCACACTTTCTAAAGGATACCTCATGCATGTGGTTTTGCCAATTTTTGAGCGCATCATCAGAATCAGAGGACAAAGAGCTAGCACTATGCCAACCAAGTTCTCCCTGAGTATTCAGGTGGATATAGTCATCATATATGTTGTAAGCATGATCCCACCCCTCAAAAAATTCATTATTCACAAGTTCAATGTACCTCCGGCCCTCGTTTGGATCCATGGGTGTGATGACTAAAATGTCCTGGTTTTCAAATGTCATCATGTGCTTTTTAAAATTAATCAATACCATGCTGTCATTGGCCCATCCAATCCCCAACAACATGGGATAGTAGCCTTCCCCATTAATGACTTCAATCACATAAAAGTCAACATGTGTTATCATACCTTCAACATTGACAACCAAGTTCATTACCCATCCAATGGGTTGCAACTTAGCTTGGTTCACCAATCCCATCTTCCCAAGGGACCAACCCAATGTTGGGATCCCCATTTTCTACCAGGTTTTCTTAGTCAATATGTTCACATCCAATCCCAGGTCCAGGATGAATGAGTCCACCTCATACTCACCAATCCAGATATTCATACACATGTCTTTACCTATCTTTTTCTTCTACAAGGAGTTCACTGAAATTCCTTCAACTCCTTTCCTGGATGGTACAACAACCTCTCCATCTCAGCAAGAGCCTTAGGATCTCATGCTAGTGCTAAGAATTTCTCAAAGAACTATTGCAAGGTACCTTGCTACCATGATGGTCCTACTTCTAAGGATAAATCAATGGTAGATGGCATTTCATAGACAAGAAACTTACCAAGATTTTGTCTAATCACGTCCCGTGTTTCAAAAAACGTCTCTTTTTCAGTCGCAATATCAAACGCAAATTTCTTCTTTCCAACTAATCGAACTTGTGGCTCGGGTCCTTCATCTCCCGTCATCGTACCTCTGCGAGTGATAATGGCATCGTCGACATCCTGCATTCTAGGCTCTACTGAAATCCTTATAACTATTGGACCTTGAGTCTGGCTCATCGAAAGAGTCTAGCTTACTGGTGGGTTCATCAGCTGATTCACAGTTTGGTTTTGGAGTTGAACTTGGTTATGGTTTTGGCTCTATAACTCGTTCTAGGACGGTAACTGATTTCAAGGATAATTTTAGGGGCGAATTTTAGCCCAGTGGGCTATTTTTCCATGTTTTTCTCCCAAAAAAGATTCACCATTTTGCATTTTTTGAAGCCACGTTTCGCCTAATTTTGATGGGGTAAAAAATTTTCACCCTAAAAATCGCCAAATTATTATATAAACGATATAAAATCCTTGGAAATTAAAATATTTTTTGAAAAATAACGCCAATAATTTTAATAGTTGGCATTTTAAGAATTGGTAATATTCACCAATGTTTATACACTTTTAAATAAGTATGGTTCCTTAAAATCATCCTTGACTGATTATATGTCTACGACTAGGCTTGATTTTGCAGCTGCGGAACGTTTCCGGTTTTCCATCTTGCGATTAACTGCAGGCAGTTCTCCACGGTATAATCAATCACTGCACAGTACGTGAATGAGACCTGCAAGTGTGGGAAGTCTCTTTGATAATTCCCAAATATTCCACAATTATAACATTGGACAGATGCATGGCCTCATCCCCCTCCTCATCCAAAGCCTCCTCCTCTACCTTGGCATCCTCCGCAAAATCCTCCTTGCTACAAGTACTACGGCTGAGATACCTACTATGGCTGGGGATTCGGTTGTGTTGAACAAATTTCTCTTCTTGAATGTATTGTGGCTATTCCTAGGCCATTGAAATTTGATTATATGGCTGCTGCAGTGTGAACTATGGTTGTGGTGAAAATTGTGGCTGCCGATATGATGGAAAGAACTGCACAAGCGGTGGCGATGTGTATTGTGGTTGTGGTTGATAAATTACCATCTAAGGCTACATATGCGGTCATTGGAATACGCAGTGTCCTTTATCCTTCACAAAATATGAATCATAAGTTATGTCCTAAAGTAGATCATATGCCCGACAGTTTCTATGCTCCTTCCCAACTGAGCGACAGAATGAACAGTATAAATTGATAGGCTTCCACACCATCTTTTGCATATAGATACATTCCTCATGTCGGTTTCCATAAACTTGGCATATGTGACACCAAAGCACACCACTGCTAGTCAATGAGTTTAGAGCTCCAGATAATAGATAGTTACTAAATTCAGGGAAAGTATCTTTGGTGTGGCCATCTACATGACACCAAGTACACCAAAGATCTGCGCATTCCTCCTTACCTTTCTTAATATCCTGTAGCTGGATTGTGAGGTTCACTAGATGCGCCTGAATTTGATTCATCCCAACTACACTCTCCCTAATAGGTTAAGCTTCAAGATTCATCACAATCTCCAGGGCTATCTTTATCTTTATTGGACGTCACTCATAGAAAAAATGACTTTGTCCATCTGTGTTTTGAACCTCTAATCAAAGTCCCAAACGGTCTCATTAGGAAATTGCTTGATTTCCTTTAGCTTTGTAATGTATTGTGCTTCTGACTTTGGTTTTTTGAATTCCTCGATTAGTCCCATACAGATATCCTCCAATGTCTTCTCTAGATTCCCTTGAGGAAATCAGATAAACTTCATAAAATAGTCAAGCGCACGACCCCTCAGGGTAGTCACTAAATGTCCTTTCTTTACATCATGGTCAGTGGCATGTCTAATAGTCCACACTAATTCACATAAAAACAAATACTACTCGGGATCATCAGTCTCATTTCCATGGAACAAGGGTAGCTTCAGATCATCTTTCGCCATCCTCAGCCACCTTCCTACAAATGTTGATCTACTACTATATTGATTCTTACATGTCAGACAAGTTGACATGTGACTTGGAGGTTTTCTAGAGTTTGGAGTAGTGCGTAGAGGCATGGGTATGTTGCTTCCAGGGTTTGATCTTACCATTGTTCTAGTCGTAGCCTGGGCCCGGTCTTCCTCATTGTCACTGTAGGGTCACTTCATCCCATGTGGTTGTCCTTTGTTGCCTTACGTTTCGATCACAGCAGGACCTTCCCCTGTCCTCTTCCTCTTCTCTAGTCAGAAGCTTGCCCCTCCCCCTATGCAACCAATTCCTTCCCGGGCTTCCCTCACAATCTCATCAAAACTTGCACCCATCTACCCCTTATCTTCTCATTTGTATCCGCCCTCAATCGCGGTATCCACAGCCTCTGCACACTAGAGCGTTACTACTCTATGGGCATCTTGAGTATACCCTTTTCACAAACTAACATTTTAATCGACAATTGAAGCGACAATAAGAACCTACCTCTGGGTCCATTGAAAAACTCCCTCTCTACTTCATTGTAATATTTACTGGTGTCAACAAAAAACTCAGTGATATATCCCTCAAGGATACTATCCAACCAGACCTTGACGACATGCAACGCTCTATTGTTAGTTTCCTGTAGCTCCCGAATCAGTTCAGGGACCCAGGACATCAGTTCTCCTCCTTGAAAGTTCATCTTCTTGTATGTGAATCATGCCAACCACTCATACATTAGGATAGGAAATTTACTGAAGAAGTATTCGTGTGGACCATCGTATATACATCTCGCTAACCACTTATTTGTTGTCAGCCCAGGGTTTTGATTTTATTCTTCAGCAAATTCTCTCATCTTCTGATCAAACCGATCTTGAAGTTTTGGTCGTGTTGGATACCACATCCATTCTTGCGTAACCATTTTTCAGATGCTACATGCCCTGCTCTTAGTGGCAATGAGGTCCCGACAACGGAACCATTTGTTGGCATAATCTTGACCAACAAAACCTAGTTGATGGGGGTTCCACTCTGTCAATGCTCAACACGCTGAGATCTCCCTGAGCATTGACCCAGACAGGTTTTACCTTGTCCAGCAACACCCGAAAAGAGGATGAGGTCTCACTTGAGATGTTCAAGGGAGAGCTGTCGAAACCAAGTTTCCATAGTATAGAGGAGGGTTGGAGCATCATAGGTTCACCATATTGATTTCCATATCTAATCTATTTACGAAACCATTCATTATGTCTCATTTATTCATTCATATGTGCAACAGGTCTATTAGTGCGGAAACCAGATCTAAATGATGACAGTATCCATAAGTCAAAAGCATCACATTATCCATTCATATGTAGATCTTTTCATCATTCAGCATCAGAATCGCATAAATGTAAAACATGAAAATATAAAAGAAGACAGGAGTTCAAATCAATCAACATCACATCATATTAAAACCACAGTACAAATCATAGATAAAAACAGACAATGAGCCAGTATCACTCTATCCAATATTCACTCTCCATGAATATCTCATAGAATAATAATCCCGTATATCCTACATGCATAATTCTTCTATTTATAGGCTTGTTCCTTTACATTCAAGGTCCACTTCTAACTAACTTTTAACTAACTTAACCACTAAGGACCAATATTGCAAAGAAATAGTCAATAAGCACAAAACGTGACATGGAAATATCAAAAAGTGGACAATTTTTCACCTATTGCACTATCTTTGCCTTGCGCGGTACTACGTGAGTATGTGCAACATCCTAGATGCTGCGCAACTCACTTATCCCCACCCCCTTGCCAACAAGTAACTATGACTCTCAAGTTACCAATTCAAGAGGAACAATGTACTACTGCAACTCCTATGAATTCAAGTAGGGATGAATATAAAATTGATACTACTCCTAGGAAGGAAAGGAATCCTTGTTGACCAACTCCTTATACCCCTCCTCAAAAAATATCCATACCACTAGACAACAATTTTGGTAAGAAAATATATCCCAACTACAAACCTTAAAATTTGATACTTAATAAAAAGTATGCACACATACCAGAAGTTCGTTTGGCTTCTTACAAGGTAGGGAAGCAATGAACATTAATATGTCAGCTGAAAAATCTATAAAATTGTCTAGTGAAACTCAAGAAAAATGACTTGTTAAGGAAGATGATAACGAGGACGAGAAAACAAGAAAGGTAGAAGACAAGAATATGAAAGACCAAGATGATATTTACAATCACAATGGCAATATCATTTTTCAAGAAATTCATGATGTCGTAGATTGTAATGATAAAGCACAAACTACTATTAAAAATGAAGTCAATGTTAACGACAAGTATGAAATAATTGAACTTCTAGAAGAATGCAATGATGGAAATAAAAGCGTCAAATATGACCTTAATCATGATACAGTACAAGAAAAAAACTCGGAAGTTGTTGTGACAAATGAAGAGATGAACATTATACCAGTGGCCTCAACTCAAGATATTCTAGAATCTCAATATCAAAAGGTAATGAGGGAACAACTAAAGGCAAGCTCGTCAGACAAGGAAGTAAGTACATCATTCATACTTGCAACCACAGATAAGAAAACCATATCAAATCATGCAAGAATATCAGACTCTCTATATAAAATTAGAAGATCAAAAGAACACCATCATATTAGAAGATCAGAAGAGTACTCCATATATTAGTTATGAATTTATCTACAAAATCATATGCATGAAAATATTTTAATGGATATGTGACCAGTTATTTCAAGAACTGATAAACCATGGAACCATTATCTGAGGAAAACTTTCTAGTTGAAGCACACTTAAAAAAGATTCGTGGACGAATATTTTAAGAGCACGATGACTTGTAATATACCTAAACAGTAAATTACTATTATTATTAATTTATTTAACAATTAGGTTAATTAGTATTAATGGTCAAAGGTCACATTTGTTCAAGGTCCAACCATTCATAAGTTAGCTTCCATATATAATGTAATTCTATCAATGTAATAATCATCAATTCAATAATATATATATATATATATATATATATATATATATAGCATATATATCTATAGACACATTATTAAAGTCCCTACATGTTGCTAAGAACATCTGTCATAGTTTTTGTTCCGTTACTAAAACATACTTTACTGCTACATGACCAGTTGTGCAATATATATGTTTGCTAAGGGAGAAATATCATTAGTTGTTCTTCAACCTATAGGTGATGTTCTATAATAAATTAACTTGTTCTCCAATTAACTGTAACATGGAGTTATTAAAATGTTTAAGGTTCATTATTCATTTTTAACTTTACTTATTCATTCAACTTTTCCTCAATCGTTGAACTCGGCTTTGAAAATTTCACTCCAATTTAGTTATCTAACTAAACCTGAACTTCTAATTTGATTAGTCTTTCCACAATGATCTTCCAAAATTTATCATTACGCAATGATCCTTTCACAATTGTGTGATGCAAATTGTGGGTTTCCTTCAATTTTTTTTGAATTAACCTTCAACATTAATCCTTCAACAATTGCAAGTTTCAAATTTTGTGTTTCCTTTCAACTATTTTGATTTAACCTTATACATTCTCCCTTCCATAATTGTGGATGTGTATTGTGCATTTCCTTTCTACTTTTTAAAATTAACCTTTTGCATTTATCCTTTTGTAATTGTGGATTGCGAATTACGGGTTACCTTTCAACTTTTTTAAAATAACCTTCTGCAATTGTGGATTGTGGATTGCCAGTTTCCTTTCAACTTTTTTGAAATAACCTTCTACATTTATCCTTCCACAATTGTGGATTGCGGGTTTCCTCTCAATTTTTTCGAATTAGGCATTCGCAAACCGTCTTTCCGCACATAGATGTTTGTTGGTTAGGAGCTTGTAGTTTGTTTTTAAATGTTTGTAAATTCCATTGAATGGTCTTATAGCCACATTGGTATGAATCATATTTTTGATATTTAATATGGTTTAAATTTTTTATTCTTGCTACGACCCATAGGGTCCTTGAGATCTCTGAGAAAAAATATTTAGTCCTTTGTTCATCAATAGAAGTCCTGGTTATAAAGTGATTGTAAGTATTTCTGGTGAGAATCCTTTTTAGATATGAATGTTTATGTTTAGAGACACTCGGTTTCCATATGGAATGGAATTATTGTTGTGCGTTGGTTTTAGAAAGATTTGATGTTTCAGAGGATATGTGGGTGTTTTAATTAGAAAACTGTAGCATTGATTATAATGTTTGCCTTGGGTTTAATACCCGTATGTTTATGCTGGCCAAACATGATCTCGGAATGAGATCTGAGAATATATGGTGATAGGTAACTATGAATTTGATTGTATTTTTCTTAACGGTGTGTGTATCATTTAGATTTGTTTTGTTTTCTAAAAAGTAGGGAAAATACTCCATGTTCTAACTGGTAGAGGAACTAGATGTTTAAACAATGCTAGCTCTAGAAAAATACCTTATATTTAGTCGCAGACGATAAGTTAATTAGTGAATTAATAACTTATGAATCACTAAATTAATGGATACATACTTTATGAATACAGTGAACTGCATAATTATATATTTTATAATTATATACACATTTCCTATTGATAAATCCTTCGATCCCAATCGGTCCCGATCTGTAATGGGATTTATGAAATTGAATTTATTTTTTTAATATGTTATAATTCTGAAGAAGGATCTCGCATCTTAACCCAATCCGAGATACATAAAAAAATAAATATGTATTTTGCATGCTTAAATGTACTAACATGAAAGAAGATATAGTTTGAAAACATAATAAGAATGATTAGTGAACTGACGCGTAATAGAACCATATTCTATTTAGGTGCATAATGGATCAGTACTTAAATCATATACATATTGGATCATTATTTAATTCATAGGCATAATAAATTTCTGCTAGAAGAATGAGTTTCCATTCGAGGTTAAGAATGGAAACTCATTTTTCTGATTTTTTTTTTAATTTAATTTATTTATTTATTGATTTTTTTTATTTCTATATTTTTATTATAAATAAAAATAATGCTAAAAGTAAAATAGTATATTCATATATGCTAATAACAAACAAAACACTTCCGCAATCAACTTTACTTACTTTACAAATTTTTATGCTTCGAGCATTTGCACCTATGTAAATATGGAACTTTTGTTAGAATAATCAACCCATAGTTTCCTACCTTAGACACTAGTTAAATCATTTTTGTCTTACTTGTTAGATTTTTATCATTCAATCTATCATTATGGTCTTAAGATATTTAAATGAGAGAATAACATGCACAACAACAAACAAAAGAGACAAGAGACACAAAGAATTTTCCTTGGGGAAACCATAAAGGAGAAAACCCCGCATCTTCCTCAGAGATAGAATCGGCACCAAAAATAAAATCCAAAAACATAAAGATGATCTCCTGACAGCAGTATTCTCTCTCTTGTCCCAACAACTTCTCTCTCACTCATGTGCCCCAGTGAGTGAGTGTGTGTATGATAAATAGAGAGTATCACTCTCTATTTATATTCTTTCATTCACTTAATGTCCACTTTAACATGTCGGCCCCACTTAACAATTACTTACTAGAGCCGACATCTCCAAGAGAGTCTAATAACCCTAGTGCCCCACAACTGTGGGGACTTTTCCCCTCCGACCAACAAGGAGGGTTCTCCTTAACACAACAATGGGGACTATTTCCCTGACTTACAATAACTCACCTAGGGTCGAATTCTCTAAGATAGTCTAATAACCCTAGGGCCCCACAACTACGAGGACTTTAACCCTTGAACAATAGGAGGGTTACCCACAATGACTTGACATGACTTGTTTACATTATTGAATCTCCCAATAGGCACATCGGGGCATGACATGACTTTAATACATTACAGAAACCTCTCGAAATAAACATTGGGGTACAATACATAAGATATATAGGTGAATACATTCCGAAGTTACAAATACATCAAGACTCCCTCTTAACTAGGAAGGTATTCTCTTGACACAATTTGTCAGCACTGGTCTTCTTCTCTGTATTAATTGGATCATCTCGTCATCTTCATCTTCAAGTCATCTAGTTCTTCAAGTTATCGTCATCTTCAAGTCATATTCATCACTGGATCTAGATCATCACTTGATCTGGATCATCACTTGATCTAGATTCATCATCGCTAGATTTGGACCATCACTCGATCTGGATCATCTCGGGGACATTATCACTGGATCTGGATCATCACTGTTGGATCATTACTGCTAGATCATCATCACTCGATCTGGATCATTACTGTTGGATCATCATCACAGGTGCTATCTCTTGATTCTTCTTGTCATGGGAAGTTCTACAAATCCAACCATTTTTCATGCTGGTTGTAGGCCTAGCCTCCATGTAGGTCTTCATTGATAGATCCAGCCCTTTTTCATCCTGGATACCCATCTACAAAGCTAGTCCTTTTTCATACTGGATGTATCATCTACACAGAGCCAGTCCTTTTTCATACTGGATTGTCATCATAGAGCTAGTCCTTTTTCATACTAGATGTGGGATCTACACAGAGCCAGTCCTTTTTCATACTGAATGTGTCTTCACAGAGCTAGTCCTTTTTCACACTAGATGTGGGATCTACATAGATCCAGTCCTTTTTCATACTGGATGTGTCTTCACAGAACTAATCCTTTTTCATACTAGATGTGGGATCTACACAGAGCCAGTCCTTTTTCATACTGGATGTGTCTTCACAGAGCTAGTCCTTTTTCATACTAGATGTGGGATCTACATAGAGGCAGTCCTTTTTTATACTGTATTTGTCTTCACAGAGCTAGTCCTTTTTCATACTCGATGTGGGATCTACACAAAGCTAGTCCTTTTTCATACTAGATGTGTCTTCATAGAGCTAGCCGTTTTTCATTCTAGATGTGGGATCTACACAGAGCTAGTCCTTTTTCATACTAGATGTGTCTTCATAGAGCCATCCCTTTTTCATGCTGGATGTGGCATCATCACATACATATGACAATGGAAGGAACCAATCCTCTCACCATGGCACAGCTCTTACATTTGACCATGGAAGGAACCAATCCTCTCACCATGTCAGAAGGGAACAACACTTACATCTGACCATGGAAGGAACCAATAATCTCACCATGTCATAAAGGCACATCATGGACTCATCACTTCCCTTTGGGAGGAACCTCGATCTGGATAACACCAAGCTTCTCCCTCACTCTGCTCAAACTTCAATCTGGCCATTTCTAGCATAGAATCATATCAGGGCTGATTACGTCCAAGGATAACCCATGAGCTTCGCCAGGACATATCACATATGAGTACAACCTATAGGATTGTTTACGTCTGAGCAACCTACGAGCTTCACCAGGATTTATGATCAGACAACCTGTCTCACCAGCTATGATAGAACTCCCTCTTTCAAGAGATCTCGATTTGGATCACAAACTGGAGCTTCACTACTCCTCTCTACATCATACCAAAAATGCAAGTCCTATCAATCAAATCAAATAGTAGTTTTCAAAAGAAACATACTACCTCCCAAATATAAAGTGGCAACATATTTTTCCTCGGCTGTACTCAGTGCCATGCAGGACTCCATCCTGCCAAAACAAGAGATCACACCTGATCTCATATTGAAGTAGCACCTTGAAGTGCTCTTCCTATAAATGGCACTGCCTACCTAATACGAATCCACATAATCCTCCAAGTTAATCTTTTGATTCATATCATACTTAATCCCATAATCGACTATACCCTTTGCAACCGTAAGTGAACATGTCTCAATGTGTTTACAACAAATCAAATATTGGGTCTTGTATCCATTAGGTACATCAAGGAACAAATCATCTAACAATACATCGTGGCATCAACTGACTCTGATGACGCAACACTCAATAGCTTTAGGTTCAATTCCATAGGTGTGGTCATGCAGTCCATTATTCTAAACCTCTTCAAGATCTCTACTGCATACTTCCCTCGTCCACACCTCCATACCTAGAACGTAGTGCATCATCTCCAAGTACTTCATCTAAAATTTAGTAGCAAGTCTCCTTCTTGCAACTTTAATGAGTTCCTCTTTTTTGTCAGGAACAAGTCATCGACATATAACAGGAGCATCGCTGGTCTTTCTCCCTCAACCTTGAAGTAAAGGTTGGAATCCACTTTACTCTCAGTAAAGCCTAGAGTCCTTAGTAATCTATCCATCATGTCGTACCATGTCGAACCTCAGGATCTTCTATAGTCACTCCCTCTATATTTTGTACTCTATGCACTGAAACATTTTGTACTAGAGTGACAAGTAGCTTCCTCTTCTACTAATATTCTATGTATCCATCTAGGGTCACTGGATACTAAGATACTCTATAGGCTTTCATCTTCATCAAGCTCCTCATGTATGTGTTATCTCATGGGTGTCTTCTGAGATCGTACAAGGCCTTCTTTCATTTGCACACACAATTCTTCCTGTCATGTGTCTCAATTCCTATTGGCTGCAAATGCCTCTTCATAGTCTTTGCCTTTTTTTCATGAGAAGCCTCGTGCTACGAATCTTGCCTTGTATCCCACGATGTTTCCATTTACTACATGATGAAACTACAAACTTCCCTTTACGTATCAATACTACATCCTAGACATCATTCTTCTTGAATTGGTCTTCCCTTTCTTCTTGGTTACTTCGTCATGGCTGGAAGGTTCTGCATCAATGATTCCACTGCATTCATGATATTATTCTTCATCTTGAATTGTCGTCACTTGTTCTTTGGAACAAGTCTCATCCTTCTTTGCTTGTATGTGATTATGTATGCGATCTTTCCTACAAGTCAAATGCATTTGTATGGTTAAAAACATTTCATAAGGCATATTAAAAATGAAAAATTCTTATGCATAAATATATGATCATGCAGCTATTTAAGTCAATACAACATTCATCCATATCTCATGAAAACTTTTCTAGATGCCTTCCATCTCTACCAGGACAACATTGAGATTGTGCACTAATTCAATATGTCAGCAAAGAGGTTTCATTCTAGATAAGTAGCAATGGAGAGTTGTATAGCACCATGAGCTACTTACCCATCACATGCATATTAGTAGTATACTATCATCAATGCAAACATTATATCATGCATAATACATCAACTGAATATAAACAAATGCATAATAAAAACAGTATCATGAAATGACAATTGAATACTTATCTTTTATTTGTTTTGTAGGTATACTCCTTCTTGAGCCTTCAGCTTCATCATATTCTTCATTCATCATTTCTTATCCAAATGCTAAGATGGATAAGAGTTTCTTCAAGAGTTGAGTGATTCATATTCCTCATTTCTTAAGGGATCTTCTTTCAATGGTGGGAGCTTGATCTTTAGTTGCTCCCATCTTCTCTTCTCTTATTATGAGTTGATCTTATTCTTCTTGTGTGTGCTCTTCCTAGAGTCTGCTGAAAGTAATTACTTTCTTCTAGCATAGATTCCTGGCATGAATTAATCCCATGACCTTGGGAGGCCATTCAAGGTGGCTATCACCACTTCTTCATTCTCCACTTCTTCTTCTAATGCTACAAGTTTTTCTTTGATTTGAGAGACCCTTGTAAAGTATGATTGTATGGTCTGTGCATTCTGGATCTTCACATTCTTCAATTGTTTTCTCAAATTCATATTTTGATTTATGTTCTTCCCTTTAAATATATTGTTCAATGAATAAAAAATCTTCGGTTTCTTTAGGGAATACACTTGTGGCAGAAGGTGATCCATGATTGAGTCAACAATGATCTTCTTGGCCTTGACCAATTTCTTCTTGTGTAAGGCTTTGAGCCTCATCTCCCTCTCGAATTGGAACCTCTCTTCTTATGTATGTGTCCAATTCATTTTCTTCAGAGAGATCATATACTACCATGCTTGGAATTTGTCAACTTCAACAATCTTGTCATCAAGCTGATGTGATAGATCACTTTGAAATGACAACCTCAAATGAAAATAGCAAAATATTAGATCTTACCGATTTGAGGTGTCCGTCCGGGTTCTGGAGCTAGCTAATCTAGGGTTTGTCAGAGAAACCCTATTTTCAAAACTTAAAATATTTCAGATCTGGTTGGATAGAAATATAGAACTCTTCAAGGAAAGCTATCTAATGTACTCATTTTCTGAAAATAGTAGAGGGAAGATCCAGGAACAGGAAGTCCTAGTTTTCCAATTTCTTCTGCAGAAATTCCTGATTTTGTTTATGTTGTATATCCTACATTACTACTCCTATACATCTGAAAATTTGCACTGAGTTAGCGTCACCAGTCCTTGTTCCACCACCATAGGTTTCATCAGAATTGGTTTCACCAATTGAGAATTATGATCATTTTCCCAAGGTGACCTGCTTCAGGACATGTTGAGGCTTGGAAATTCGCAGGCAACAACAGCAAGGGATTCTCCCCAGTCAACGTTCCCAATTATCCCATGACTGTTTGGTGTAGGGAATCCGTCCGGTTTGCAGTCCAGCTATCATAGGTCAAATAAAAAAAATAAAAGGTTTTACCGGTTACGGCCCGGTCCACCGTGTATATTTTTGTGTTTTTTTTTAGTTTTAAGTATGACATGCAAGTGCCTATCTAAAATGCAGATTGATTAAGAAAACAAGGAGTGGTCACAATGTGATGCGCAGGTTCTTACCTCTCATCTTAGACTCTCTTGCCTCTGAATCAGACACACAACAAGAAATTAAAACTAACTACCTAACCTATCCCCAGGGAGCAAGATTATTACTTCTTAATGAGTAATGTATTTTGTGCTTGCATTATGAAAAATCACAGATAGCTGATCCTTCTTTCAAAACACATGCACATTTAAAGATATTTGAACAACTAGATAGCCAATTGTTTATGAACAACATTCATTACTCATAGTGGAAATTTTCATAAAATAAACTAGAAATCATTCATACAAGAACATAGGATTAAAGAGTTAGAATGATCTCATAGTTAATGGACACAAAGCTGAAAATGAAATAGTTCCTCTTCAAAAAATACATTGCATAAAATTTGAACATTCCACGAAGATTTCTCCAACAGGAAAACTATAATTATCTTTTGCAAAAGGAAATAGTTCTTCTTACAATATGTCTTCACCAATCTCACTGGGAAAAAGTCCTTCTCTTATCTAAATCTTCTATATTTATACAAAAAGAACCAAACTGTTAGGATGCCCACGAATGACTCTTGGGCTCCCCAAAACTGTTTAATCTCACAATTTTGTCCTTTTTTGAGTGCTCATGATTTAGGCAATACGTTACATTTCAGATTAATCTTATGAATACTTCATATAACGGGACTAGCTTAGTAATTGACGGGCCCTTTCCAAGCTTGGGCTTCTGTTGCTAACAATTCCGCTTTGTCTTCATTTGTCCCTTTAAAGATTTCGTTGATATTAGGATATGTCTGCCTATTGCTTTTTGGCCATATTTCTTCTGCTTTGTCTTCCAGCTATGTCATTTTTGCAGCTGGAGTCTGTAGAATCTTCTAAATCCACCTGCATTTAAACAAAATGCATCATTAATTCAGACTGCACCTTTTCAACAAACATAACCACACTAACAATAAAACTGATCATCAAATGAGGCCCTATATTGCGTTCTTGTCACAAAATCCCTAACACGAATCAAAAACTACCACCGCCCATAGAAAGGTTAAAAACTCACAAAATGGCGGGAAAAACCTTATCGGCAGCTTGAACCATTAAAACATCGAAAGGATAGTTTAAATGACATCCAAAAAGGAGGGCTTCAGATGGACAATGATTTTCACAGGACCATTAAGCCTATCGGTGTCTAGAATACTAAACACTAAAGCATCGGGTGGAAACTCGTTATCGGCGAACATGGCGACATAACGTCGGGAGGTTAGAGAATTATGCAGCCACAATGGAAGAAGACAGAAAGACTACAGACTCCACAGCAAATAAAACATATTGGAAAAAACCGACACAAAACATCGGTGAGCGGAGTAGTTATAAATCAGACACTTAGTTTACTCGGGAGCCGCAATGGCGGAAAGCAATCAGACTATGACTTCCGACTTACAGTCATAAAACTTTCAGACATGGCACATAAACCTTATCAAAACGCTAAGTGCTTGGAAATCATCGTTTAGATTCCGCAATGGCGGCCCTGAAGGGAAATACGGCTCTGATGCATGGTTAAATGACTTCCGAAAAACCAAACTAAAACGTTAAGTTCCAACAGAATTTCAGCCGGGCAACGACGAAAAAACTTGTTTCATCTCCAAAACAGTGGTCAAAACAATGAAATAGACTTCTGATAACAAAGAAATAAATCGCAGATCGAACAGGCAACATTTGAAATCCAATCTTCAAAATTCATAGCTCAAACAGTTTCAGACATAAGCAATTTTCTGAAAAGTATGAAAATAGTTGACCTCAAAACAATCCAAACCTGTAGCAGAGGGGAAACAAAAACAGAGTTCATGGATCCAAACAATTTTAGGTAAGATAAAAGTTAAGAGGAGGGTCCAAAATTTCAAAAATTTGGGAAAACAGTTGCAGCTGCAACAATTGGCCACTATTTGGTGAACCTAGATCTCTGGATAATTTCTTCCTTAAGTGACAGACTTTTTGACAATAAAACCAACATGTTGAATTCTTCTAGATGTTTGGATTTCCCAAATGGAAAATATATGTAGTTTTAATCATTGATGATAGTCCAATTTAAGAGAAAGGAAGCCAAGATTTTCGAGTCAAGATAACTCTTTTGAGGCCAGGAAGATGAGTTTCATTTATTACCTCTGTCTTTGGGTAGCTTCCAGCTTGGACACCATATGATTCTAACATATGGTAAATAGAAATATTCATGTGTTCCTCATTCCCATGTCATTTTTCACTTTTTTGCTTTTGTACTTTTGTCCTTTGTGAGTCCTCCTGCATGCCCTTCTTTCTGATTTTTATTTTTTTTATATTCAGGCTCTTCTATCCATAGTGTCCTTTTGTGTGAGAGATGTATTTAACTTTCATCTCATGGACGGAGAAGAAATTTGGAAATTTGGTACTTGTATGGTTCAGTACTTTGTTTCTATACATAATGCTTTCATAGGAGTTTGTGACTCTTATCTACCTTTTGGCTTTCAATTCTTGACATGGGATCATTTGTATATAATATACTGTTTACCTTGCTTCCTTTCCATGGGTCTTTTGCTGTCACCTGTCACATACCCCAATTTTGTAAAATAATGTTAATTATTTTAATTACATTTCCTAAGACATTATGCTAAATTTAATGCTAAGTAGGAACTGATAACTCAACAGAGTCAACAGAAGTAGAATGTAATTCCAAATATTTTATTATTAATAAATAAAAATTGGAGACAACAGCATGGGAGAGCTGTTAAAAAGAGGTTACTGGTCAAACTGGTGGATGGAACTAGGTGGAGGGGAAAATACAAGTGGCAGCATCCTCAAACACTTCCTAAGTTGCAGGTGGCAAATTCCCTACATTTGGGGTCATGATACCCCAAGAAAGTGGGATCAAAGCAGGTGGCTCAATAAATGACAACTAACCCAAAAAAGAACTAGGAAATCTTTTAAAAGTACCCAATGAATAGAGCTAAGAGGCTCAGATATTTCCAGAGAGGAAACATTCAAGTGGAATGATATTCAGGAAATTCATTGGGGAAAAAGGGAAAAATAGTAAGGAAGTTGATCTGAGAGGAATGCTGCAGTAACTTGGTTTATTACAGCTTGTTGGCTGGAAGAACTTACTGATAAGTTCAAATTTGATACTGAGTTTTGAAGACTGGTATTTGACTATTTCTGCACCTAGTTCCAGCAAGGGAGACCAGAGCAAGCTCGAGGGTCCTAAGGAGTCGCTGTTTGAGCGCTCTCCAGGAGTTGGTAGGGAGGAACGGCCTCCCATTGCTGTTGTTGTCCAAAGTTCAAGTAGGTTCTGTCACTTAATTGTCTTTGTTTTAATAACTGTGAATGGTTGAATGTTATGTTTGTAGTTTATGATATAAGATGTAGCTGGTTTAGTGATGTAAATCTTTTATTATACTAGAATAGAATCTTTGATGGAAAAATAAGGACCCACTGTGTTTTTCCACATCTGGGTTTTTACCAGACCGTACTCTAGTGCAGGGGTAAAGATTTAAAGAAAGATGATATGATGATAATACAGAATAGAATGTTAGTAGAATTATAGAGCAGTTTCCTTGTGTTGTTTTTCAGAAGAATGATTGAACTGTTTGTTGATGATAGCATGTACCAGTAGGAAAAGGAGTTCTTGTTACTTTAGTCACTTTCAGTAACCTAATTGCTTCATAGATTTACAGTTTACCTTCTTTCAGTCTTAATCACTGTTTATATAAAAATTAAATGGGAAGAGAGAACAACTAGATTTTCAAATTAATCCTACAGGTCTTTCAGCTCGTAGCAAGATTTATATACAAAAGGATATATATATATATATATATATATATGTATGTATGTATGTATGTATGTATGTATGTATGTATGTATGTATGTATGTATGTAGGTTATTCTTCGATTTCTGTGCTATTTAGTTAAATATAAACAAAAGTGTGTAACTGTAAACTTATTAACTGTGTAAAATATTATCTGTGCAGTAGTTAGATTAGCTCTCTTATGAGTAAATTTTATAATTATTAGTTTGTCATTTAAATGAGATATTATATAATATAGAAAGGGTTTCTCTAATAAGGTATTTAGTATAGAAAATGTAAGAACACAGTAAATAAATAATAATTTATCTTTTGTTTATAACTAATAAAGAATACAGTTGATAAATATAAACTTGATAAGCACATCTCTATACTTATTTGAATGAAGCAATGTATTCGGTTATAATATCAACAGTAACTAGAATTGAATTCTATACAAAAATGATGTTTATAACAGATACCTAAATTACTGTAATAAAACATAAACTTATTATAAGTTGAAGGGTAACAGTTATATAATAACAATTCCAACTCTTTCAAATAAAAATAACTAAGTATCAATAATCACAGGAACAGTAGTACCTATAGATAAGGTAATATGCTTACAAAATATTCTTTCTATTATATGTACTGTATGGACAAAGTATGCATGTTAAAATACTAAGTACAGGAACAGTAATAATGGGTGATCTAGTCAATCTTAGTATTGCAAGATCAATTATAATTTCTGTATTTAAAAAGGAAGTAAGTGTTAGTTACTTAAGTACTCCACATTAAATATGAATTAAAATAAACAAAGTCGCAGTATGCTCGACCTATCGAGTTGTTTTCCATTTTTACAACTTAACTATTATAAATTACAGAAGTATATTATTAACCCAATTAAAATTTCCAAGATCATGTAAATATTCCTCTTATGGCCAAGCTTAAATATTATTATTATAATAAAAGTAAGGAACGAAATAAATAAATTGCAGTAATGTACTGTAAGCATAAGTTAATTGAAAAGACTATATTAACAACTCATGTTTAATTTAGGTTTTAAACCTTGTAAATACAAACACTAACAAAAGTATGAAATCGAGGGTTTTAATCCCCTTTTTCTAAGTTTTCTCTTGGCCTTAGCATTTACACAGTAAATCTAAGCAAAGAGTCTAAAAGAATACTCAAAGTCATATTATAAATTTAACATAAATAAGCATTCAAAATTTCAGTACTGTAAGTAAACAAAGAAATACAAGTAAAGAAAACAGTATTAATACATATGTATTTTAGACTCAGGGTGGAAACCCTGTAGAATTATAATTATAGCATAAGTAAGGAGTCGAGGGGTATAAACCCTTTTCCAAAACAGGCTCATGGCCTCAAACTTTACACAGTAAAACTAACAGAAAATCGAATGGCTCTTTAAAGCCCTCGGTCCCTATAAGTATCTAAGGAGCATGGCACTTTTTCCTCAATTTTATTCATTTCTCACACAGCACTTAAAAACACAAGAAACTAACTCTTTTAATAACGGCCGTAGCCAGAGCACCCTCGCATAATGCAGGGGCTTCTTATTTTTACTACAAGTATCAAACAAGTTAACAGAACGACTGAATCCACAGGGTTACAGGCCTCAATGCCCCAACCCTCAAAGTTCTGAAAGAAACCCCCACAAAGAGAAAGTGCCATGGTTTAACCAGGCTTACCGGGACTTGGAAGCTGCTGCTCAATCCTTGTGTTAGAAGCCATGCAGAAGGGAGGGCCAAACCTGTAGCCACGAAGGAAAACAATAATATTAGATTTCATAAATGGAATAATGAGCTTAATGTTAAGAACGAAATAGTAAAAGCAAATAAAGAATTTATACTTTTCATACCTTTTCTTTTTAATGAAGACATGAACAATCGTAACAGCATTACGACCATTAATGCAAGGAGGTAACCCTACTACAAGGAACGAAAAGAATCTTGACACACAACCACACTCAACTCGCAATACAGCAGGACAAGCCTTCGAACCTCACCGAGGGAGGTGTTATCACAGACAAGGGTTCGGGTTCATTTTAGAATGACAGATGAAAACTTGAGGGTAGAACAACCAATGGAGGACCAACAGCAACGTATGGAATGGTAAGAGAACGAGCGACAAGAGGAGGACAAGCTGGAGGATTTCGTTGTAGAGGAGAGCCGACACAAGGGTTCACCAGCACCATCGTAGAGTGACAGGAGTCGAAGGAGAAGGAGGTAATGAGAGCTAGGGTTTGTCAACAGCTCTTATAAGAACACAGCACATGGCTATGGTAATGCCACGATAGCCAGTAAATATTTCGATGAGAAGTGGGTTATGTGTATAGTTCAAACAAACATCTCGTTGGAAGAATGATTCCCAATCATTCTTTCTAATCAATGGTTATCCTTAGTCCTCATGCAAAAGTCCATAAATCTTTCACGCTACATGCAAATAATGAGGTGTTCATTATTATTAACCCTAGATTGGTAATCATCGAAATCATGGGAAATTGTATGATGACTTTTTAACATATAAAGTATGGTTATATGGAGTCCAAACTATTCCTGATTTTTATGGCAATATTTGGTTATAACCCTCATGCCAAGTAAATATTATAATCACTTAGCTTATAAATTTTATGTAAAAAAAAAGGTACTTCGTTTATGAATTTTTGTTATAAGATCTCAAATAGAGACTAAGCTATGAATCAAATTATAAACATGGTCGACTTTTAGACCTCTTATTCCACCTTATAACTCTTCTTATGAATTATTAAGTTCATTACACTATGGCTTAACATAAGTCTATATTGTAAAGGATCATAAAGGAGGATAATAAAATAAATAAAAACTATGACGTTGATCCTATTGACCTTAATAACCTTCAATGGCTTATTTATATCAAATAAAATGGCAACATATGGTTGAAATATACAAAAATGAAAACAGTGACTACTATGTGGTGACAGCCCCTGAATTAAGGTAACACCCTTAATCATATTTAATAACTTGACAAAGTTAGGCCACATTTTGATTATCTAGAAGGTTTACCATAGTAAAATAGATAGGCTATATAACAAATCAAGAGATGCTTTCTTTTATGAATTATAGTCCCTTAAAGATTTGTTCAGTTTATTTACCTAAAGGAATTAGGATGAATCCTGTTTCCTAAAGATATTTATAGTACTGAAGATAAACTCTAGTAATGCTTGGAAACAATTAAGGAGGGAATAGAAACTCTAAGCGTCATATGCATTAACATTAGTATAGTATTCTTAAAAAGAAGCTTGAGGTAAAATTGTAAACTTATGTTAAACTCCATAGTTTGAAGATGGGAACAGTAATACCTAAACTTTCTATCAGTTTACATTTACTAAGTAACGTATTTATATACGAGTGAAATCATACTATGGATTGTATAGATCTATTACTCTTACTCTATTATCAAGAATTCAGTAGGACGTTTTCATACATTACAACTATAATACAAAATAGTTCTAAAATTAACAAGAACCATAAACTACTTCTATTAGAAAGAAGGCCAGTTATTAAGGTACCTCAATAAGCATTGGAAATAGATTAAGCATTTATCTTCTTACTGGAGTTCTTCTCTTTTGCAACAAACTCGTATTTTATATACTTTAGAATTGCGACAAGCAACACCAAAACCTCTTACCTGTAGTCTGTAAAAGCAAGAAACTCTCTGCATTAGCTCGAAAGCTAAGTAAGCCCAGTTCACATCACAATCTCACCTTGTGGGTGTAAAGAAGAAACAAGTCAGTAAACTGATCAGAACTAATCTATTGCTAAACATAATCAACAGATAATACAGATATTGAATATGGTAATATACAACTAATTAATTGATTAGTTAACTGCATTCATGTTAATGTTATGCAAAATAAAATAAAATAAAAAAATTATACAGAAAATTTGGGGTTTTGACATCACCCCTCAGACATTTTTAAATGTCAGATGAATGGATCCTCAAAATAGTATTCCAGACCTTTTGATCCTGGTTTGTTTTACAAGGATTAAGTAGGACTTCAATGTGTACATAGCCATTCAAGAAAACTGCTAAACTGGAAGAAAGTCTTTCAGATAAAACAATAGTACACAGTCTTATACTAAAGGACTTTAATTACTCCAGAATTCTGATACTCTCCATGCAACCAAATGTTTTACTCTTGTCTATTGAAATCAATCAAAATCTAAACTACAACAAAATAGAAATAAACAAATCAAAACAAATAGCCAAATCAAATTATTTATGTACAAGATAAAAGAACAAAAACAAAACTCAGGAAAAATAAGGTTTGAGAACTAAACCATTAACTGGGAAGTTCTCTTCCCACCCCTGTAGATCCTGTAATTTATAGGTTGAGGGGCCAAGATTTGCCGCAATCTAGATTTGCCGCAATCTAGAAAGGGCCTACCCATAGCTATTGGAATTTCGTGTGTTTTCCTTTCTCATCATGGGGATTATCCCACTTGAGAACCAAGTCTCCCACCTCAAATTCTTTTGTTCCAGCTTTGTGTTTATCAAACCACCTCTTTACTACTTCCTGTTGTTGTTTAAAACGTTCTCTGGCCTTGGCTCTAGAATCTTCTGCCTTCAAAATATTATGTATCCTCATTTGCAAGACTTCATTATTTGATCCTCTGGATTCTAAGGCGATTATGGAAGAGGGTAGCATGATGTTGGGGGGTAGAATGGTCTCTTTTCCATAAAAAATGGTATATTGGGACACACCTAACAAAATCTTGGGGGTGACTCTATCAGCCCATAGGGAATTTGGTAATGCTGAGTGCCAAATCCTCTGATTTTCTATCACCATCTTTTTTAAAATCCTAATCAGATTCTTGTTCGTAGATTCAGCCAAGCCATTTCCCTGTGGATAGTAATTAGCAAAGTAATGCAACTTAATTCCTTTCTCATGAGAAAATGTAGTTAATATAATTGAGGAAAAGTAAGTAGCATTATAGAAAACTAAAGAAATTGGAACTCCAAACCTGGTGATAATATGATCTTGCAAGAAGTCCATGACCGCATCTTCATTTACTTTCCGCAACGGAATGGCTTCGACCCAATGAGTGAAGTAGTCAGTTGCCGTCAGAATATATTTGTGTTGCAAGGAGGAATTTGGATTTATTTCTCCAATGATGTCTATCCCCCACTGCTCAAAAGGTTCTATTATCATAATCAGCTTTAATGGTCCTGCTGCTTTAACTTGTCTTCCAGCACACCTTTGGTAGATGTCGCACTTTCTGACATGGGCGTGTGCATATTTGAATAGTGTGGGCCAATAGTATCCGGCTCTGAGAATTTTATGAGCTGTAGTATCTTCGGAGAAATGTCCTCCAGCAGGCCCATCATGTAAATCTATCATTACCTTCTTCGCATCTTCTTTATCTAATCATCTAAGGAGAACTCCATCATAATTTTTTCTAAATAATATTCCTTCAACAATTTGATATGAGGCTGATTTAAGACACATTTCTCTTCTTTGATTAGAATTCCAATGCTTTGGTAACAATCCTTCCTGAAGGTAATATACAAGGTCTCGATACCAGGAGTCTGGAGCTGTGAAAAGAGGACATACATCCATCAAATGTAACTTGGCTTCGTCTTCCCAGTCATGTTATTCATTGTCTTTACCTTCAGTCATCATTTTGCACAATCCTTTCCCTTTAACTATGGAATTTGGCTTGAATTCAAGGTCATACTGTTGTAGATTTGTTACCCAGTTGCCCCTTCTTTCTCCTAACTCCTTTTGTATGAAAAGAGATCTCACAGCTAGGTGTGGAATGATTACCTTTGTCCAGTTCTTAAGTATGTATGGCCTAAATTGTTTTACTGCTTTGAACACGGCATAAGCTTGTTTATCCACAGCTAGGTAATTCAATTAGGCCCCTTGCAAACTAGTGCTCATAAATGATATGGGGAACTCATCTCCCCAATCTTCCTTCTGGGTAAGCACAACTGCTAGTGAGTCATCAGATGCGAAAGTGAACAAAATAAAATCTTTCTCAAAATATGGACTTTTGAGGGAGGGTGCGTGTGCGATAGCTGTCTTTATTCTTCTAAATGTGTTCCTCTCCACATCATTCCATTTGAATTGTACACTTTGCTTTACCATTTGCTGCAAACGTTTAACAATTTGCATGAAATATGGCACAAACCTTCGCATGAATTTTATTGTCCCCATAAACAACTGCATGCCCTTTTTATTATGGGGTAAGGGAATCTGTTCAATGGCTTTGATCCTTCCTGGGTCTATGGAGATCCCCTTCTTAGAAACCATGTGACCCAACAACTTACCTTCTATAACAACAAACACGCACTTCTTGGGGTTTAGTGAGATACCATATTTTCGGCAGCGTTCAAAAATCTGCTTTAGATGAAATGTGTGTTCCTCTCTTTTCTTTGAAAATATTGTGATGTCATTGAGGTATACTACAACACTGTGGAAAATCCTACCACGGAAAGCTATGTGCATAGCCCTCTGGAAAGTTTCTCCAGTGTTTATGAGTCCAAAGGGCATCCTTCTGTAAGCAAAAGTTCCCCACTTGGTTCTGAATGTTGTTTCAAGTATATCTTCTTCAGCTACTAATACCTAATTGTAGCCTGAGAATCCATCTAATAAAGAGAATAGTTCAGAACCCGAAACCATTTGCAATATATGCTCCATGGGTGGAACAGGATAATTGTCCTTATCTGAAGTGTGATTTAGGTTTCTAAAATCCACACAAACCTGATTTCTCTGGATTTCTTCCTTACTGAAACTATATTTGACACCCATTATGAGTGTCTAACCTTGAATATAATCCTAGCATCCAATAGTTTCTTGAATTCACTCTGGATTAAAGGTTCTAATTTTGGATGCATTTTCCTTAAAGGATGCTGATAAGGTTTGATTCCAGATCTAATGGGGATAACATGCTAGATAATATTGGTGTCATATGTCTTCATATCTTCATACGTCTAGGCAAAAAAATCTTTTTATTGTTTGAAAAGAATGATAAACTTATTCCTTTCACCTAGGAACAACATTTTACCAAACTCACATATTTTGCCTCCATTTCAGTCCCCAAATTAATCAACTCAAACTGTAGAGATGAGCTATGAGTCTTCACATTCGTTGGTCTTCTAAATTTATCGTTTAAATCAAACATTCGTTCTAAAATTCTGACTCCTTTAGGAATGAAGTTATCGAATTTAAACTTGGCTTGATGTTCTTCATCATCAATAATGGCCCATTTGAAAGTCTCGTCATTTGTTAAGCATTCTATAATCTATTGATCATCATCGAACACCCATAGATTGGTTATCATGTCTAGAACTGAAGGCCTGAAAAGCAATTCAATAGAGCACCGATTATTAGAAGGAATAAGCCTCGCAGCTGAGGTGGCCAACAAGTCAGCTGTTGCGTTCTTAAGTCTTGGAATCGATACAATGTTAAATGCATTAAAACCTTTAAGTAAATTCCATACTTCATTTTGATAAGCTTTTAAATGAGGAGAGATGCAATGTATTTGATTTCGAATTTGTTTTATGATTATTTCCAAGTCCCCAAACACCTTCAGATTTTTTACCTTAAATTCAATTGCTTTCCTTATTCCCTGAACTAATGCCTCATACTCAGCTGTGTTATTGGTACATTCAAACTCTAACCTACATGAAAGAAAACATTTGTTTTTCCTAGGGTCAATAAGGACACAGTCAGCTCTCGACCCTTCTAAAGTTTTAGAACCATCAAAGAAAAGTGTCCAAAAATCGCTAACTACTGTGTGAGAATTAACATCTACTTCTACTGCTAAGTCTACTATTTTACAATCAATTTCATCAGCCTGTGAAAACTAAAGGAGATCAGGCTGAGCGTCTGATGTATCGATGGATTCTTCTACTTGATAGTTTCTTGGTTCTATCTCAATAAAGTAGTTTCCCAAAACAGAATCCACTGGCTCATTTTTACCTTCGAATTGAGTAACATTGTATTTCATGTGTGGCTCCCTCAAAACTTTAATTTGATTTGGGATTCCTTTATATGGTAGCCACAGATGTGACCAATCCGAGGCAAAATATCCATTCAGCTTTGCTGACCAATCTCTGCTCAAAACAAGTCCATAGGCTTCCGGTATGTTAGCTACCACGATATTGATGAATTGACATTCCTTATCATTTGAAGATAAGCGAACAAGAACATCCTCCATTTCCCCAATTAATTTCACATTCGTTCTATCCAACTAAATGACCCTCCAGGTAGATGGTTTAGGTTGCCCATTTATCTTTTTGTAGACCGACAGTGGCATGACGTTGACTGATGCCCCCAAGTCCACTAGGCAGTTATGCACGTTGTGGTTGAAAATTTCAAAAGTGAGGAGAAAAGGTGGATTCTTGATTTTAGAATTACCTCCCATACTTGCCTCACCAATTTCTTCTTCTTGGGGCTGATTATCAGTAGGCAGCCTCTCCTCTAATAATTCAAGTGCTTTCAATAGCTTTTCTTTCTACTGCGGCACATTGCACATTTCAAATAATGAGATGTTTTCCCTTACCCTTTTGATATCCTCCACAATGTCATAATCCATCTTATGTTTTGTGAGATTTGATTTAACATCATTTATTTTTTCTTCATTGGTCTTATTAGACATGTTGGTCAGTCTAGGATTTTGACTGGTGATGGTAAATTCCAGAATTTTATTAGTTGGGGAGTTGTTTTGAAATTTCTTAACATTCTTTTGAATCCTTTTGATCTTCAGGAGCATAAGATTGTTTTCCTTAATCAACCCCTGGCTTCTCATTGTTACGTTTGCTTTCCAGATGCCCTCATGTCTCAAATCCTTTTCCTCCTCGGCATCAAACAACGAAACACAGTCCCATAAACCCATGGCATCATCCTCCTATTTTTTCATTGATGTATTGCTGTATTTCCCTTCTTCATCGTTATCTTCTGTTAATTTGGAATCCAAAAGCTGATTCATGACGAACGTCATTGAATTTATCCATTGAGGACAATTCTTTTCAGAATGGGGCTGTTGGTGGAAAGTGCAAAAGTTATCCATTCCTACCTCCATTAAGTTCATAGATGCAGGGCTGTGCGGAGGAAGTTGGGATTGATTGTTGTCTTCCCTTTTCTTGTAATAAGGTTTATAGAACTTTTGGGATTCCTTGTTCTTTTCCAAGTCTATGATTCTATTAGAGAGCTTCTGCATCATTTTTGCCATTCCCTCGAAATCTAATAATTGCTCCTCCTTAGGCTTAGTAAATACCAAATTTTTCCTCCCAACATTTTTTTCTCTTGACCATTTAGGATAATCCTCGATGCTTTCTTTTTCGGCCTCTACCTTCTCCACTTCTTCATAAGTCTCCGCTACCGTAGGTTTTTCCTTCATTTTGGCAAACATGGCCAACTCGGGTCTTAGAGTTGAGGCATAATATTCAATCAGGACCTTATCCGAGGGTTTGTCAGCTTCAGAAAAATTCTTCAGATAGGCCGCGAATCTTTGGGTAAAAATATGCACCTTCTCTTTTCTTTCTTTCTTTAAGGTGCACAGTCCTTTCATGAGAGCTACATGAGTTTTTTGGGTTGCATACTTACTTCTAAAAATATTTTCAAAAGTATCCCAGTCTGGGATAGAGTTTGCAGGCAAACCGAAATACCATGATGTTGTTACTCCTTTAAGGGTGTGTGGGAAAAGTCTACAAACTACATCCTCATGCTCCCTAGCCCTTAATCCTTCTACTGCCAAATAAAAACTTTGTAAATGGTCATCTACTAGCCTAATCTCATTTGGATCAAACTTGGGCAACATATTCTCAAAGGCTTGAGGTAAGTCGTGCAATGGAGGTGTTAAGTTCAAGGGTGATCTGGATTTCTAAGCAGGTGGTGGATTTAGTGGGTTGGGTGGCTGATTTGCGTTTACGCCTGCCATGAGTCTAGGTGGAGAGTGAGGTGGTGAATGAACAGGAGTATGAACAGGTGAACAGTAAGGTGTATTTGGGCCCACTTGATTTAAAGGATGAACCACCTCTTGTAAGGTTGTTTCTACCAGTTCTTCCAAATATCCAACCAACACCGAGTCTTCCAATATAGGACGATATTTCCTTTTATATTCTCTTCTGGGAAATTCAGGGATAATTGGTAATCCTCCAATATTCTTGACGTATGCCCTAGTGTGTCTTCTCAGATCATTAACAACTTCATTATTGACAGAATACAAGTGCTCTCTACCCTCTTGTTTAGGAATTGGATTAGAAAACAAACTGCTTTCTGAGCCATCACCGGTGGAATAATCTCGAGAAAACGATTTGCCTCAGCTATCCATGCACTAGTGGCCCTCCTTCTAGTGCCAAAAACTATTGAGGCCTGGAAATTCGCAAGCAACAATAGCAAGGGATTCTCTCTAATCAACGTTCACAATTAGCCCGTGACTATTTGGTGTAGGGAATCCATCTGGTTTGTGGTTTGACTACCGTAGGTCAAATAACAAAAATAAAAGGTTTTACCGGTTATGGCTCGGTCCAGCGTGTATGTTTTTGTGTTTTTTTTTTTAGTTTCAAGTATGACATGCAAGTGCCTATCTAAAATGTAGATTGATTAAGAAAACAAGGAGTGGTCACAATGTGATGCGCAGGTTCTTACCTCTCGTCTTAGACTCTCTTGCCTCTGAATCACACACACAACAAGAAATTAAAACTAACTACCTAACCTATCCCTAGGGAGCAAGATTATTACTTATTAATGAGTAATGTATTTTGTGCATGCATTATGAAAAATCACAGATAGATAATCCTTCTTTCAAAACACATGAACATTTAAAGATATTTGAACAACCAGATAGCCAATTGTTTATGAACAAAACCATAAATCATTCATTCAAGAACATAGGTTCAAAGAGTTAGAACAATCTCACAGTTAATGGACACAAATCTGAAAACGAAATAGTTCCTCTTCAACAAATCCATAGCATAACATTTGAACATTCCACCAAGCTTTCTCCAATAGGAAAACTATAATTATCTATTGCAAAAGGAAATAGTTCTTCTTACAATATGTCTTCACCAATCTCATTTGGAAAAAGTCTTTCTCTTATCTAAATCTTCTATATTTATACAAAAAGAACCAAACTGTTGGGCTTCCCATGAATGACTCTTGGGCTCCCCAAAACTGTTTAATCTCACAATTTTGTCCTTTTGTGAGTGCTCATGATTTAGGCAATACGTTACATTTTGGATTAATCTTATGAATACTTCATATAATGGGAATAGCTTAGTAACTGACAGGCCCTTTCCAAGCCCAGGATTCTATTGCTAACGATTTCTCTTTGTCTTCATTTGTCCCTTTAAAGATTCCATTGATCTTAGGATATGTCTGCCTATCTCTTTTCGGCCAACTTTCTTCTTCTTTGTCTTCTAGCTATGTTTTTTTTGCAGCAGGAGTCTGCAGAATCTTCTAAATCTGCCTGCAGTTAAAAAAAAATGCATCATTAATTCAGATTGCACCTTTTCAACGAACATAACCACACTAACAATAAAACTAATCATCAAATGAGGCCCTGTACTGTGTTCTCGTCGCAAAATCCCTAACACGAATCAGAAACCACCGCTGCCCATAGAAAGGTTAAAAACTCACAAAATGGCGGGAAAAACCTTATCAGCAACTTGAACCATTAAAACATTGAAAGGATAGTTTAAATAACATCCGCAACGGAGGGCTTCAGATGGACAATGATTTCCACAGGACCATTAAGCCTATTGGTGTCTGGAAGACTAAACATTAAAGCATCGAGCAAAAAATCCTCGTCAGTGAACAGGGTGACATAATGTCGGGAGGTTAGAGAATTACACAGCCACAATGGTGGAAGATGGAAATACTACAGACTCCGCGGTAAATAAAACATATTGGCAAAAACCGACACAAAACATCGACGAGCGGAGCAATTATAAGGCAGACACTTAGTTTACTCAGGAGCTGCAATGGTGGAAAGCAATCAAACTATGAATTCCAACTTACATTCATAAAACTTTCATACATGGTGCAGAAACCTCATGAAAATGCTAAGTGCTCGGAAATCATTGTTCAGCTTTCGCAATGGTGGCCCCGAAGGGAAATACGGCTCCGATGCATGGTTAAATGACTTCCAAACAACCAAACTAAAACGTTAAGTTCCAACAAACTTTCGACCGGGAAGTGATGAAAAAACTTGTTTCATCTCCAAAATAGGGGCGAAAACAATGAAATAGACTTCTGATAACAAAGAAAGAAATTGCAGGTCGAACGGGAAACATCTGAAATCCAATCTTCAAAATTCATAGCTCAAATAGTTTCAGACATAAACAATTTTCTGAAAAGTACGAAAACAATTGACCTCAAAACAATCCAAACCTGTAGTAGAGGGGACACAAAAACAGAGTTCATGGATCCACACAATTTTAGGCAAGTTAAAATTTAAGAGGAGGGTCCAAAATTTCAAAAATTTGGGAAAACAGTTGCAACAGGACTGTTCAGCACAGCGAAGTTGTATAGACTTCCACCTATCTCTATTTCCTCTTCCATGTCTTAAATTAGGACCAAAGAAATTAAATTCCGTTCCCTTTCTGGAACATCTTCATAAATTTCATTTGGACCTTTGTAGCCTAAGATATAGCAATTCTCCCTAGGTGTCCTGTTTAGGGATGAATCCTAGAAAATGATGGAATCCTAACTTGGAGGAATCATATCTCCTAGAATATAAAAAATACGAGGCTGAAGTTTGGACACAGTGTAAATCAGGATTTTATCTTTTGCCTATGAAAGTTTCAGCACCTGATCCATCTCTAATCCCATGATATAGCAAATGTACCAAAACTTCTCATTTTTAGTAGTTTAGGGTTTTTCCAGCTCGAGGTCAAACTAGGGTTTGACTTTCCTAGAGTTTCACCCAACCAAAAATATTGACCCAGGTCTCCAAAATTTGATTTGATGAGGGGAGAAATCCTATGCTGGGCTCATTCAAAAATTCCTCTTCTGTAAGAAGCCCTAATTTTCTACACCAAAAGCTAAAAATGCTCGGAATCGAATTCCGCTTCGATAGAAATATGTGCCCTTCAATGGAGAGTCGGACTAGCATACTTTTGTTGATGGATTGTGGAGAGAGAACCAAAAAGTAAGAAGCCCTAGCTTCTGCAGCTACATAATATCTTCTTCTCGGGTTAGCTTTGATACCATGTTAGATTTTTATCATTCAAGCTAGGATTATGATCTTAAGATATTTAACTGAGAGAATAACATGTACAACAATAAACACAAGAGACAAGAGACACAAATAATTTTCCTCAGGGAAACCACAAACGAGAAAACCCTGCAACTTCCTCAGATATAGAATCAAAACCAAAAGTAAAACCCGAAATCATAAAGATGATATCCCAACAGCAGTAGTCTCTCTCTTGTCCCAGCAACTTCTCTCTCACTCATGCGCCCCAGTGAGTGAGTGTGTGTATGATAAATAGAGAGGATGACTCTCTATTTATATTATTTCATTCACTTAATTCCCACTTTAACATGTCAGCCCCACTTAACAATTACTTACTAGAGTCGACATCTCTAGGAAAGTCTAATAACCCTAGTTCCCCACAACTGTGGGGACTTTGCCCCTCCGGCCAATAAGGAGGGTTCTCCTTAACACAATGGTGGGGAATATTTCCTCGACTTACAATAACTCACTTAGGTTTGAATTCTCTAGGATATTCTAATAACCCTATGGCCCCACAACTGCATGGACTTTAACCTTTGAACAATAGGACGGCTACCCACAATGACTTGACATGACTTGTTTACATTATTGAATCTCCCGATAGGCACATCGGGGCATGACATGACTTTAATACATTACAAACACTTCCCAGAATAAACATTAGGGTACAATATATAATATATATAGGTGAATACATTCCAATGTTAGAAATACATCAACATTATTACCTAGTCTCCTAGATTCCACTCTATGATAGTTGCCTTCTACATGTATTAGAAGTCAACACTCTCTAAAAATAAGTCATGGAGAATTTGTGAAACCTCCTCGAAACCATATTTAGCATGTCTGCTTTATTCCAGATCCTCCAAAGTGCATATCTTCTTTTTATGAAAAGCTGCCTGTTTTATTGAGAATTAAGGAAAAATGAAAAGTTAGACTAGGTGTAGTTGACTTGTTATTTTCCCACATCATCCTCCCTCATTTTCTCCTAATAAAAGAATGTATGAGTTTTATTTTCACCCCTCATTATCTTTCCTACTTGACTTATCCAATTCGTGAGCATCTTAGTGGATTTGGAAACTGCTTTATGCACCTATGGGGGATTTGACTAGATTTAGTAAGCCTACTTTTTGACCTTTTCGAATGGAATCCTTATGCATTCAAATATATCATGTAATTATATATTGAATTAGCCTATTACTTCACAATTTTTTCTATTGTACACTTATTCAATATAGATTAGTGTTATGCGCCAATTTCAGTCTCCTTTGATGTTAATTTTGCATGTTTGATTAGCAATTTTGTGAGTGTAATTGTTCTATCTCTTGGGTTCAATTTCGACATGGTATCAGAGCCTTTGTATATTGATTTATCCCCTTCTATATTGTTATTTCAGGTTCAAAATCTTGACTGGGAGTATATTCTGCTGACTGAAGGGAACAGTTTCTGAGCTATGGACCAATCTCAAAAGATGATCTTGAATCAATTCAATTTATTTGAGTGGAAAGCTAAGATGGATATATTTTTAAGAGAGAAATGTCTCTATAGGGTTACTATGGTAACTGAGGCATATCCCAATGTTACTACAGAGAAAATCAAATGGCACAACAGGAGGGATGAGGTTTATGGTCTTTTGTGTCTAAGCATTTCAAGAGACCTCCTCTTCCATCTTGATGGATTGACATCACTGAATGAAGTGTGGGAGAATCTTGTATATATTTTTGGTAAGACAGATGAGATGAGAGGACATCAAATCGAGAATGAGCTGATCTCCTTGAGTCCCAGTAGCTTCAAATCCTTGCAACTCTATTTTTCCAAGTTTAAAGCCCTTGTTTTGTAGCTAAAATAGTGTGGGATCGAAAAGAAGGAATAGAAACTAGTTTTGTCCATACTATCGAAGCTTGGCCCTGACTATTTAGTGTTTGTTTCAACCTTCCATGCCACCAAGTTGATAGCTCGAGCTTGGAAGATGCCTAAGCTTGCAGAGTTCATGGAATCACTCACACAGGAACAAGATAAGTTGGTGATGATGGGCACCCTCAAACCTTCCGAAGACCAAGATTTGGTTGCTGGAGATTCAAGGGTGGATTCAAAAAGCAAGAAAAAATCTAAAAATCCACCTGAGCAAAAGAGAGACAAGAACAACTCTCAATAGGATCCCAAAGGTTCCAAGAAGAACTTTCAGAAGAAGAAGAACAAAGGAGAAATGAGTAGGTGCGCATACTACAATAAGGGATATAATATTAAGAGATATTGTATGAAGAAGAAAATTGATATGTTGACTCAACTCCTGGAGAAGAATAACATCTCCCTTCCTAATTGCTCAAAGAAGAGGGAAGGAGGATCAAATTCAGAGGACAGAGAGAGAGCACATGCCTTGGTTGCTGGAACTTCAAGCTCACCTAACTTCATCATAGACTCTGGAGCTTCTAGACATATGATTTTGACAAAAGAGGCATTCTCCTCTCTTGACATGTTGAAAGGTCCACCAATAGTTTTGGGAGATGACTCTCTCACTGACAGTTTGGGGAAAGGAAGAATTGATCTTGACCATGGTAAGTTCAATAATGTGTTGTATGTTCTAGGTATTGCCTCTAATCTCTTGTCAGTGTATTAGATGACTCACATAGGGTCTCGAAAGAAGGTCATCTTCTCCCCTGATGATGTTGAAATCACTGAGATTTCAAATGGTAAAGTCATAGAAAAAGGTGTTGTTGATCACAGTTCGAAGGTATACATGTTTTCCCATTTTCTACCCTACTCAAACCCCTCTACTCTTCTGATTCATGCTAATGAGGAAAGCAAGCTTTGGCATGAAATATTTTTCCATATTAACTACAAGTATCTTTCTGATTTGAGTGAAAAATATATGCTCATAGGGTTACCAAAGATCAAGTTTTCCAAGGGAGTCTGTCAAGGTTGTATCCTAGGAAAACACCCAGAGCACAAATTTGAGAGAGATAGTCATGAGAGAACCTCTGCACCTCTTGAGTTGATCCAAAGTAACATTGCTGGTCCATTTTCTCATATGTCCATTAGTCAAGAAAAACATTGACTGAACTTCATAGATGACTTTTCCAGGTATTGTTGGGTTTACTTCCTAAAGCATAATTCTGAAGTTTTTGACCTCTTCAAAGTCTTTAAAGCATTGGTTGAAAACCAGTCTGGGAGGAAACTCAAGATCCTCAGATATGACAATGGTGGTGAGTGTGTCAATTCTGAATTCATTCACTATTGTAAAGATGTAGGTATTCAGATGCAACATTTGATCCCTTACACACCACAGCAAAATGGTGTTGCTGAGAGAAAGAACAGGTCACTAAAGGAGATGGCAACTTGCATGATGGAGGCTAAGACTTTGCCACCAAAGTTTTGGGACAAGGCTATAAAATGTGAATCCTACATCCAGAATAGGGTTCCTCATAAGAAGCTTGATGGTATGACTCCTTTGTAATCTTGGAGTGGGCACAAGCATGATGTGACCCATTTCAAGATTTTTGGCTCAAAGGCTTGGGCTAGAATTCCAAATTAAAAGAGAAAGGATTTGCAGCCCCAAAGCCAAGGGTGCCTATTTGTTGGGTATTCTATAGATTCAAAATGGTACAAGCTGATCAACTTGAGCACTCGCAGATATTTCATTGAAAGAATTGTTCAGTTCCAAGAAGAGCCTTTAGTAGTAGTTGAAGTTCTAGAGTCTTCTTCACCACCAGATCCATTGATTGTAAGTGGAGAGACTAATGAGTTTTTTTATTCTGATATGTCTGATAATGATGAATTGATTGCAGATCATGATAGTCCTACAAGACCAACACTAGTAGAAAATGAGAAATTAATGACTAAAATCAGGCTATAAACGACTATTTTTGAGTCGGTGACTATTAGTAGCAAATTTCCACTATCTTATAGCTAGTCGTATTTCACTAGTCATTAATAGTTTGACTTAGTAGTAATTGATTTAGTCATTGATAGACAATGCTTTAGTAATTGATAGTCAATGATTTAGTCATTGTTTTAGTCATTGATAGTTAATGACTTAGTCATTGATTTAGTCATTGATTTAGTCACGGATTTAGTCATTGATTTAGTCACTGAGTTAGTCATTGATTTAGTCGCTGATTTAGTCACTAATTGCAACCATTAATGACCAAATATACGACTAAATAAACTACTAGATCTTAACATATTAATGACTAAGCTAAATATGACTAAGATACAGGAAATTAGCTACTAATATTAGTCGTATATATGTGAATTTAGTCATTTTTGTAGTCACAAATTTATTATAGGGCATGGAGGAATCAAACCACCAACCTCTTGCCTATAATTAGGCAGGCGCTCTACCATTGAGATAGCACCCTTTAAGAAGTTTTTATTCCTTGACAATGATGATATTCAAACAATGTTATGATAGATATCAATCTACAAACTACATAATTATTACTATTACAACTTACCAGTAACTAGTATTTATGATAAACTAATTCCTGAGAGCTACGTACAATTTTCCCTGTAACTAAAGCTAATAAAAATACTACAAATACTCTTACCAAAGAGATTTAGTGATGAGTACCTCTTCCCATTCTTCATCAATGTCATTCTCATAATCCAAAGAAGAGTCCTTCCTGAAAGGATTTCGAAGCCCAATGCCATCACTGCATCAAAAACAAAGAGTAAAGAACAAAACTTTCCCTCTTGTCTACTACAATATTAAGAATCTTGCATTTCCACATGGTCTTTTTCATCTCACACATGTCGGGCACGTGGGACACAACTAGGGAACATGTCGACCATGTCATGTAACTTATGTATTGACTCTTCACCCTTGACCTTCTCTCCAACTGCTGCAAGCTAATAACAAAATTCCTTAATCTTCATTAAGTACACAACTATGATATCTGTCTTGGTCATCCGTGTGGCTCGAAGCTTATTTTTTGACAACATATCCTGATTGATGTTCTCACTCAAATATAGTGTGACTAAAGCATTAAAGATGTCCTTTCCCATATTCTTCTCGATAATGTGAGGGACCAAATCATCCTTCACTAAGTCAAGGATGAGTCACTTGACCTTGGCCATCTTGTTATGATCTAACAATGTGGTATCGAAAGGTTCCACAACTACTTTCTCAAAAAAGTCCCAAAGATCGTGCTCCTCGAACATCTTTACCCAACACTTCCACAAAACGACGTTAGAGGGAACATTCCAATATATCTTCATATCCAAGACTAGATGTAGTCTACTACTATACTAGAATATTCTACTAAAAAACAAATCAGTAACTTTAAAAAAAACAGCAACCTTGTCACAGGTCCTCCATGACTTTCTCAAGCACGGATCATGGGCATCTCATCCCTAAAACCTCTCGATGACTCCCTCTCATAGGTAGCAGCCTTACTATCCATTCAAGGATTCCTATAAAGCAATCTGATACCATCTTAAAATTCCTTAGCAAATGGTAACAGTATTGGGCTGATTTCTAAGCTACCTACTTAGAAAAATAGAAAACTGAAATCTCTATCAAAATTACAATCTAATTTTTACTAGGACCTGAAAGTTGAAACACATAAAACCAAAGAAAGTAGTAGCAAGCACATGGATCTGAAACTCAAATCACATCATTGTTTATTGGTCTTGAATGTAGGAATTATATTGAAAGCTTCAAACTCTACCTTTCACCCTCTGCTTCCTACTTTGAAGCTAAAACACTCTACCCTTCAAACTCTACTCTTCACCCTCTGCTTTCTCTTTCATAGATTGAGAAGGAGAATAGGTACAATGAATCTGGACACATGCACAACAGTGCCTCAAATGAAGATGTTCTAAGGCATGCATCCTCCTTGATATCTATGCCTTAACTACTGAGCCACGTGCAATTCACTAAACTAAGATAGGAAGTATGCACCTTACCTAATCGATGCATGCAAACATAAATTAGAAATTTAATGCATGAAAATTCTAACTAAAGAAAAACCAGAAATAAAATAGGCACTGCTAAATATAGAGGGAAATTAAACTAGATCTAAACTGGGGATGGAAATCATGCCATGCACCCTCTATCTTTCCTCTATAAATGCTCATGTGCCCTCATTAACACTGTACGGAATTGCAGAAGCAGGGCTGTAAGGAACTATTATACATAACTTTGCTCGAGGAGGGTTTCCTTGCTACTGTACATAAATCTACTCGAGGAGGGTTTCCTTGATGTTGTACAAACCTGCACATGTCACCTCCACTTGCTGTGGCCAATACTGGAATTATGACATACACTTTCTGAGGTACTAAAAATCCAACATTATTGTGCTTGGCAGTTGAACTGCCCTCCATCTAGATATTCTAGGGAATATAAGGGTCATCCCCCAAGGTTTTCCTTCAGTTATACACACACACACACACACACACACACACACACACACAGAGTAGTGCAAAACATAAGGATATTAGTTGCTTGATGTTACCAACAAATTGGTAGATAGATTGCTGCATATGTAAATAGTGGAACTAAGAAACTGACAAAATGATTGAAATGCCCTAGCTTTATATATATATATATATAGACTGGTGCAAAAAATAATGATATTGGTTTCTTGGTGTTACCAACAAATTGGTAGATAGATTGCTGCATATGTAAATAGTGGAAATACGAACACCCTAGCTTTTCCTGTGTACCATTAGAAAAAATATTTTTCCTTAAATTTGTCTTTAAGAAAAAATTGAACTCTCAATCATGATTCCGTTTTCTGTGTCTACACCACTTACCAAAAACAACAGAAATACCTCAACAAAGAAATGCGAATGAATCACTCTGTAAAGTAATCAATATGGAATAGATCAACAATACCTCTTAATGATAAATAAATGAGGGGTTCAATAATTTTTTATGCATACCTCCATACAAAGCAAAGAAGGAAAGGAAATGAAAGGAAAGGAAAAAAATGGCTTATCAGTGATACCTATTCCATTGAAATAACCTCGGTCTCCTCTGTTCACATCTCGGCACTTTCCACAGGGTTCTCAGCACTTTCCATTGGTTTCTCAGCACTTTCCATGGGGTTCTCGACACTTTGCATTAGTTTCTTAGCACTTTCCACTGGGTTCTCAGCAATTTCCATTGGGTTCTCGGCACTTTCCATTGGATTCTCAGTGATCTCCATTGGATTCATAATACTCTCGACTGTATTCACAGTAGCATCAACTGCATTCTCATTATCTCCATTTATCTGCTCAGAAGTATTATTCTAATTCTCTGTGCTCGTTTCTTCATCAATTTTATTTTTGGCAGGATCCATTTTCACATCATCACCAGGGATCTTCAGATCTGCAGGTAACTGAACAAACTTTAATGCCTGTACATGACAAACACCACGTAATAAAGAAATAAGTGCAATATAGAAATGAAATACGCAAATATTTGTATAAAAAAAGAAAATGAGATGTCCTACAATACTTATAAGTTATTGTAGGAGTATACTGACAGTCACAGATATACTGCACAAAGACAATTACTCTATAATGATAGTAAACTCCCAACAATGTTACCATTAAATAAAAAAATATTGTTTGTGATGTTATTAAGAAAACTCAACTATTCCAAAAGCATGATGTAAACAAAGTACCTTTTCAAGTCTATGAACTTCTTCAAGAGTTTGAGAGTTGGCAATTGTATCCTGCAAATACACTCATCAATAACCTAGACCACCTTATTTTATTTGGAAATTTTCACTCCTATTCAAACACAGTATAACACACTATAAATCAATATTATAAGCTCAAATAGAGTAAACTAATCTCACTATTTCCACAGTCCATGAGCTTAAGAAAAAAACAACATTTAAAGAAAACTATTACAGATCCAAATACAAATTGAAAGAAACCATAGCAGATACATCAATAACACATGCCACAAGAATTCAAAAGCATGACAATGACTATGACACTTTTCAATCAATTTTCTACATGTCACTAGAGAAAATTAAAACATGAAACCAAAATTATATTAGAAAAGTAGCAACTTGCACAAGCAGACTTGGAGACCTTGATGCAAAAGTATAAGTTGATCAGTGCAATCACAATTCCTACTCAAAAGAAATTGTCCATGACAATAAGCAAAGCCCCAGCACCATAGAAATGGCCCTTCCAATATGGCAACATGAATAATGCCAAAATAGATTCCAAATTAATTAAATACCCTATCTGAAAATAATAATAAAAACTAAAAAACAAAACAAAACCATAGTACAAGCTCAAGTGAAGGGCATGAAATGCACCTTTATGGCTAAGATTTCTTCTGGTGTGGGAGCAACCACATTCGGCACCTGATCTTCAATAGGTGTCTCTAGTGGTGTCAGAACATCACCAGGAGTGAATGTTTTTGCAGGTTCCTTCCTAGCCTCCTCTTCAGCTTCCTTTGATGCAAACTGCTTTTTTGCTTCCAACCTCTCTTGTTCTCAACAAACCCTTAATTTCAACAAATGATGTTAAAGAAAATAACCATACTATAGTAGCTAGTTTTTGGTTCCAAAAAAGTAAATCTTGGCCATTGATACATAATGGCCCATTCCTGCAAATGCCAAATGCTCCACCAGCACCAAAGTCGAAAACATCTGGCACCAGTAGTTTGAAGCTTGCAAATGATCAATTTGTAGCTACAATCAATCCATCTCACATATCTCCTTGTTTGACTCAGTCTTCCATTAATTTAGATCCAGGAAAGCAGGCTAACATTTGTTAATCATAGTAAAGACAATAGATAACTATTTTTCTTCAAAAGTTTATTGAAAGGATAAATAACCAACAAAACTAATTCTCTATAGTGCAACATATTTCAACATTATAGTAGATAATAATCCCCTTTCTATTCTTCACATTGTTGCCATAGAATATTCCTATGTGCAATTGACACTGAAACATTTACATCTAAACTTCACCATTTTCAGCGATTAGATGAAAAGGATCAGGACCACTATACTAGTAGCAAGATCCAATACAACTTTTTATGTTCCAAATAAAATGTCTTATATACAGTTAGACTTGATTATTGACTTGCACCAAGAAGATATCCATATGCTAACACTAGCGTACATTGCTTAGAAAATTCAAATCCCAAACCCGTCATCAGATGCAAACAAGCAAAACAGCAAACCTAAATAGTCTAAATCTTTACAACATCCTAGAAAATTTATTCATAACGATTAGTCATAGTGTCCATTATTTTCATGCAAGCCTTAAAACTAAAGCAATGTTTTAACTCACCTTCTTCTTTACTTTTCTGAAGTCGAGAAACCAAAGCTTCTTCAACTTGTTAATAACATATAGGCAATAGTTTGGATTCTTTGTAACTATATTATCCCACAGGCTAAGTGTGCAAATTCATAAGAGCTGCAAGTGGATCAAGATCCACCAAGTTCACTAGGTGGTTATTTGTAAGAACCAGTGTATGAAGTTTTGGCAAAAATTCTGCACATAACATCAATGTAAATTGATTCAAAAAAATTGGTAAAGACAAATTAAAAGCTGTACTAAGCACCAGGCTACTAATATAAATGCAATGAAAATTAAAGTGGTATGACATAAAGAACAAATCACCTCCAACATTTGGGTTGATGCGGGCAATATGATTGTTATTTATTAATAATGTGGTCAGTCGCTTCAGATAAGGAAAGTTTTCCAGATTAACAATTTCATTGTCTGAAAGATCTATACTGTTAAATTGGTCTTGCTCAGGACCACAATGAAGATCAACTAAGAAGCTAGAAAATATTAACACTAAACAAACACATTTTTCAATTAAAATGCTCCAAATAATAAGAAGCTCAATTATACCTGTTCAAAATGAATATGAGAGACACAGAAATTAAAACTGTGCCATCAGAGAAAGCATTAAACAAAATTTCAGATGATTATTTAATAAGAAACATGCAATGCAAACGATTAAGTGAAACGAACTATTGGCATTAACTTCCACAACCTTAGGTAACTTGTGAAAACCATATTTGCTGTATGTTATGCACATGTGGTCATGCATGAGAAAAACCCACTAAGTGTAATGTTGACTTGAGTCCTTAATGTTAGAATGGTTCTTTAACTAATTGCTTCAAACTACTCTTTTGAATATATGTAAGTATGTTTTAGTAAGGTAATAAAATAATTCATCTGGCACGATTTCCTAATGTGATTGCCATTGCTTATTGGAAGCATAGGAACTTTCACAGTGGGAGACTCAAAAATAAAAAAATTGGCAAGAACTTGATTGCTGTTATGAGTAGTTTTTGTTTATCAAGTATGTGCCAGATTGTTTTGGGAGTAATTAACAAGCATTTTCTAAATGTAATTTTGTTATATTAATAAAATTTATGATTTTTTTCCACAAAAAGAGTATGCAATACATGGGTGATTACATATTGAAAATGGAGGAATCAGAAATCGTCCAACAAATAGTCTGTGATTCTATGCAAGAGATATGCAAATTTTTAGAAACATTAAGACAATAATTTCAGCATAATTTTCTGCTCCATGAAATTCCTTCCAGATTTACATAATATAGAACTTACAATTAAAATGTACCAAAAAGAGGTAAACATATTATAAGAGTAGGAACATGTGATCTCTAGCAGGAAGAGATAGAGGATGACCAATATGATGAAGCAAGACCTAAACTATTACAGAGCACATCTAGCAACTGGCATAGATGTGTCACATCCATCCCCACTTCCTATACCTAGATAGTAACCTATTTCTTTATCTAGGCAATAACCTAAATATTGGCACAAATTAGTCAACTTTCATCACAAGATAAGAAACAGTGCATGCGGACCTGTTATGCCACATACTGTATAGCAGTTTGCTGATGTATTCCAGACTGTTATGGCCCATATTTCTGCTTGTGGGTCTCCTATATGATATGTGATTTGATGACCATGATATGATGTTATATTTTTTCCTTGTTCTACTACTATTCCATGTCAAATGATGATGATGATTTATTACTTAATGTCGTACTAAAATGTCTACTGTTATAGCATGATATATTGTATTTCATTGCTTTGATGTGTATAGCTAGTGGTACCTTGCATAAGTCAACAAGGTTGAAGGGTTGTTGGTTTGATGACATACCATGCACCAAGATGACTACTCTTAATTTGGTATTTCTAAGAACTATTTCCCCCTTCTTTGGTTCCACCTTAATTTTTATCATTTTATCCATACCACTCCATCTTGTGTCTGCATCCAATTGTCTTGAAGTTGATTGATTGACTTTTTTTCTCCCACTTTGTGAATCTGTAACTATCTATGCTTTGCTTCTCTCATAACTATATCTAAGAGTTGTTGTGTTGTAGTGAATCCTCAATATATAAATCTTTGGGGTATGCTCAACAAGGTCAGTTGTCAATAGTCAGGAAGAGCTACAATTGAGAAATGTTTTCTCTTTAGATCCAAAATTCCCTATGCTATTGTTATATAATGGTTTATAGTTGAAAGAATAGGTCATACCTGCAGAGGCTATGGACACTCATTAGCAACAGGTGATATGCATATTTGCAATCATATGCATTATTGTGGCAACTCTGTCGGGGCTATGGGCGTTCACTAGCAGCAGAGCTAAAGTTGTGTCATCACTGGTATACAAAAGGTGTAAGACCAGGGCCAATATCTCCCAATACGTTAATCCAATGCTCAAGAAAAAAGTTAAATAAAGCGAACTAATACTATTGGGATTAAGGAAAAGGCACCCAATCAGACGCCCCTTTTTCTCAACACATGCTTTGGTTATCTGTACCATTGGTGAAACCACAAAGGAAGCCTTGATTCCCTTACCCTGAGTCATACTTTCAACCTAATTAAATTCACTTCCTAAACCTCTTGCGAGTTATCCATCTCCACCCCAAAGAAGATCAAGTCCTTTGGTAAATACTTTGATATATTCACATGGTACTAGTATGCTCTTAGATCATTAATCTAGCAAACTTGTTTGAAAATACTTATGGGTTATATCATCATGAATTCATGACTATGCTATAATATTACTCACACTTAAATAGTTAAATGCATTATGTCTATTACGTACATTGATTCTGCAAATGTACACTACTACTGGTCCACCTGGGACACTCCTTAGCAGCCGTACAAAATGAAAAAATTCCAGACATATAGAGACACTATCATGCCTCCATCAGATATATTCAGTAGATGTTAGTCAAGTTCTATGTGTGGCCAGTACCATCACCAAGGGGCATGTTCAACCATCTTTTGTTATACATGGGATCCATGCATTCTAAATACATACCCATTTGGCATTTATCAATGTATATTCCACCCGATTGGTCACCAGTTCCATATACAGTTATTGTTGTAGAATGGTGTACTTCTTTGCACAGTGTTCTAAAGTCAATATTTCATGATCATGCATGGCTTTCTTGCACACGTTATTTTTCAAATCTATTGATGGATTTGGAAAATCATTTGGCTCTTCTATCAGTATACTAAGTCATATGTAGAACACTTTTCTAAATTAGTCAATTTGACCAAGTTCAACTTTTTCAGCAATTTGACTTGGTCAACATAGTAGAACAACAAGGAAAAGAAAGGTGCCAACATCAATTAGTAGTGTTATTGACTCTGAGAGTCATTCTAACCCTTTTCTCCTTGGTCACATGTCAATTCTTGGGTGATTGGATTTTAATTAAAACTTTCCCTAATTTTTAATTAAGACTAAGTTAGATTTGCATTAGTTTGACAAAACTACAGCATCATTTCTGGCATGATCTGAGCAAAGACATAGGAACCTATGGTCTTCATAGGATATTTGGGCTCATCACAGGTAGTTTCCCCTCTCAATTCACATCAATACATACATTTATGGATTAATGGCATTTAATTAAAACTCTTCCCGAAGTTTTAATTTAAAAATGCCTAAGAATAATATGGGTAATAATTAAGGCATTACGAGAAATTCTCAATGATTATTTGGCATGATGAGCCACTCTTGGAGATTAAGTGGAGGCTTCCTAGTGTCTTACAAGTCATCAGTGCACTTAACTGTGGTTGGGAGTTTATATTTACATTATGAGACTCTAGATAGATCTATATAATGTGATTTCCACACCTCAAAATCCCCTTCTTTATTGGTGTTTACTTTAGGTGGTTCTTGATTGTATATACATAATTGATTTTCCTCACCAGTCAGGTTATACTACTGTAAGATAGAACTTAGATAACAATTGGGTGGGGAAATTGGTTGGTAAGACCTAAAAGGACCACCTGACTTATAAGACCCCTGCCATTAAGGTAAGACCTGGACCAGACAGAAAAATAGAAGACCTTTTAACATGCATGAGAAATTAAAGCTTATCATATTAAGCTACTGAATAAATACTTGCTAGCCACCACCAATGAATGGGGAAAGAATTATCCCCTACTCTTTGCCAGGGATTGGCAAAAAGGAAAGAGTTTGGGATCAATTTGAATATGATGGAAATACACCATATCCCTGGGATGAGCAAGTCTTGTCTACAAATAAAATTGGGATGTGCTTATTGGTCAATGTCGGTTTAAGCCATTTCAGGACATTCATTTGGGGAGAAACCAACCCATAGGAACATGAGAAAGGAATACATCATTCATCGTTCATCCTCTCGAATAAAGAAGTGTTTTTTATCAGTCATCTGGGTTAGCTCGGTATGCCACATGTATTTCTAAGAATCCCCAAGTCCAGTTCAATTCCATTGTGAGTACGTAGTGCACTATAGCCTATTCAAGCTGCTAAGAAAAAGTGTCCTAAACATTAATGATACATACTTTTTAAAATAGGATTCATCCCCCTTCACCAAGGTCTTTTACTTGCTTGGGATGCTCAATCCCAGCAGGTTTGCATCCAAGCCCGTTAATGGGACCAAGTCCTCAATCTAATCCAATCCACTAGGAACACAAACTAACAGTCTAGATATTTAAAAAAAGAAAGATCTAATCCACCAGGAACACAAACTAACAGTGTTACCTAACCTCACAAACACAGAACAGTTAGAATGGTACATATTGAAATCCATTACCAAATTGGATATGGTCCATCTCTTTTGGGAGAACATTGTTCTAATATTAGTGATATTTTGTTCAAGTTGCAAGGACAAAGTCTTGCAATGCCTCAACACTTTGCCCTTCGGTGAATGCTAGTTCAAAACAACACTTTCATGCTCAATGCTAGATGCCAGTGTAAAATTAGTAATTTACAGGAAAGCCAACAAATACAACAATTCAAAGAAACAGTCTGTAAGCAGTTCGTAAAGAAACTTTTTCCTATTTGTTAGGAGCTTAATTTCACAATCAGCAACAAATAACATGATTTGTAGAGTTGGACACTTTCTCAAACACCAAGTCCAATTTGAGGAGTGTCAATTCTACATACAAATTCAATAGGCCCCAACTTGCTTCCAATAAGGATTCAATAGTTTCATAACCATGTAGTGACATCCTTTCAACCACCATTTTCTAAATGTATACATGGTACCAAAAAAAGGAGAATTTTTCCTACTTACTTGAGCCTTCTCCTTTGGTCCATTGTTAGTAGCAATCAAAACCTGCATGATAGGGTTTTACCACAAAAAATCAATAACCCAAACGAGATCTAGAATCTTCCAAAACCTTAAACATTTAAAAACCCTATTAAAATCCAGGTTTTTGGAAAAACCCATCAACAACTGAATTCAAAACTGAGGTTTTCCAACAAAAACCCAAAATCCTAGCTGAAAATAATGTCCAGACATTAGAATTGCTTTACAAAATTATCAAAAACACACCTACTTGGCAGCCAAAATCTCCTCAGAGTCCAAATTCATGGCCATATAAACTCTCCTGTAAGCCCCATAGCCAATACGCTCTCCTTTCTTCCACCTAATAGTAGGGAAACCTCTTTCCCGAGTCATTTTATAAATAGAACTTGCTCGAGGCGACCTGAAACTCGAATTCATCCCACGCCCAAAACCTCCATTGTTCACCTCAGGGCTCCTAAACACCAATGAACTCCTGAAAGATCCATATCCATCCTGCATATTTTAGGAACCCCCTCTCAACAATTCATATAACCCGAATTTTGATCATGCCTAGATGGGACAAACTCTGCTCAATCCACAAACCTCTAGAGTTTCAGCAAGAATAATGGAGAATCACTGTGTTCTAATGACGATCAGAGTGTTTTTAATCGGATTTGACTGGAAAGAGCTTGCTGTGAGTGGATTTCGCATGGTGATATATGGAATATTTCGCATGGTGACCGAAGCACCACACCGCATGGTGATATATGGAATATTTCACATGGTGACCGGAGTGCCACACCACATACCAGTCATGGTATGAATAACAAAGGAAGGACGTTTTGGGCAAGATGTTTTAAAAGCCAAATAATAGTATAGATATGCCCCCCTACCGTACCAAGGATTTCCCTAGTTGGATCTAGGACACAGTTTTTATGTTCACCCTCATTCTAGGGAGAGAAGATGACGTTTCTATGGATGGTTCCATTCTGGCCCTCATTGATTGGTATCATTGGGGTGGCCCTACACACTCTCTACGCTATGTTGAAGTAATTGGCAGATGATGGTTCACGAAAATAGGCCATTGGACATAAATGCCGAGGTGGGTGGAAAGTTGTTTGGTACACTAGTTGGGTAGAGCTGCAAATGCAAATATATATANATATAAGTTGTTTAGTTTTATAAATGGAGTAGTTTACGAAGTTGACAATTTGGCCTAAAATCTGGTCATCGTTGCTACTTCTCGTCCAAACATCGACTCCGATCGGTACCAAAATCCGATCAATACTCTTTGGGATGGAGACCAACGACAGTCATAGATGAGGGCCCTACATCCCCTCAAGAAACAACCATTCGAATGCGCCTCCTACACGTAGACTTACCAATTGCATCCAATGCATGGCCAAAAAAACATGTCAACTTCATATCTATGGGATGAAGGTATCATTTGACCTGTGCTCTACAATGACATCTGCAACAAGTAAACCTTCTTCCAAAGTTTAATCACTACTTATAATGTTTGCTTTAGTTTTCCTTTGGAGGATGTGAGGAATGTCGATATGAAAAAACCAGTGACCTTTGCAAATAGTGGCATTGCAGGAGGGTGCTCATGCTTTTCCCAGGATAAAATCTCAAAATGCATATGTTTATGAGAGCATAGGCTGGATATGGTGATAATTGCAAATGCAAAGTGGAAACAATAACTATGGTAGCATTGAAACCTGTAAAATGCCATAACAACTAGTCATTGATTGGAGTGATGAACATGATCGGAGCAGCAAGAACCATAAAGTTTGAAGCACTTCGACTGGTCAATTACGAAAATAAACATGTAATAGTTTACAAATGATCTACAATAGAGAAATATAGCTACAGACATCCACAAAAAAATTGCAGATGGTGTATTCCCTATATCCCTAGTTCAAAGGGTGGCCTAAATAAAAGAGACATGAAACAATAAAAAATGTGTGAGCTACAATAGCTACATCAATGAATATTATTCTTGTATTTGAAAAGGTGGGTATTAGAATTTCCCTAAGATTTCAATTGAAATGGATATTTGGAAAAGCATTTTATTTCACACCAAATGGGGGGTTTTGGATGTAGTTTTATATTTCAAATATATCGACCAATCTAAATACATTGAGTATGTGACAAGTTTTGGAAAGAGGAAGATAAATCTAATGGTTGAACCATGTCACAAATCTAATTTATTTAGACTAGTTGCAAAATTACGAACTAAAATCGACATCAAGGATGTTGTTGTGGAGTGCCTGGAGATTGAGTTTGGAGATATGGTATTCATACAATTGTTGTATTATGTTAATGTGTCATTTCGATGCAATTGGTGTCATCGATATGGTCACATAGAAGCATACTATTCAAAGGAATTTATTTGTCAAATTTGGAAGAAGAAAGAAGAGACAGATTATGTTAAAAAGACTTCCATAAATTCACAGAATATCGAGAACATGAAAAACCCAAAATTTGGTTTAACTGAGGGTCAGGAAAATCAGGTTGATGGAGTTGTTAAAAAACGAGTAACTGTTGGTAATTGAGGAGAAGGGGGAAAGAATAATAAACCTAAGGGGACTGGGGTCAAGGGTGATAGTCTGCAAGCTCTAGGAAGGAATACTAAACAAGTTCAAAACTCTAAAAGCACACAAATCCTAGATGAGCTAGATAAGACATTGGTATCCTCTACACAAACAATTCCTTCCTTAGCTGCGATGATCCTAGTAAATTAACTACTATTTGTGAATCTGATATTTTAGTAGTCAAAACCAATGTGAAGGAATATGTGTCCCACCCTTCCTAGGGGAGATGGGATTTCTAGGGTGTTACATAAAGGAAAGAATGGATAAGGTTGTAGAGGTAAATCTCAGTTGAACTAGTAGGTTAAAGAAATGGGGAAGTGAGGTAATTTGTCCCAATTCATGTTATGATTCCTATATGGGATCTAATTCCATTTGGAAGGAATCACACTCCTAGATAAAGTAGGGGAAATTGCTAGAGCTCAGGGTAAAGGTCAATATGACCTGACCTAAAAAGACAAATTCTATAGGTATTGGGTCTTGTTCAAGGGAATTGGAGATGGACCGACACACAAGGATACTAGTCCTAGATTAGTAGGGAATTTTTTTTTTTGCAACATGCCCAAGAGAGGGATATTATTGAGATACAACAAGGTAAACCAAGGACAAGTACAAGGGTTCTTAGAGTTAAAAAATACCATATAGATGGTATTAAATGATAATTATCTCTTGGAATTATAGGGGAATAGAAAGTCAGAGCAAGAAAGTAGCTCTATCCAGGATGGTAGAGGTTGATACACCAAACATCTTGTATAGGACACTATGGGGCATGGGAATGTTTTCATCAATAGTCTTATGAATTGTCTGAAGGGATGGGAGTTTTTCACAATTGATTCTATGAGAATTACTGGGTGATTAATCATGGGTTGGTAGTCAAGTATTCTATTGACAAATTCATTTGTTTTGCTTTTAGTTCTATGTAGAAAATTCTCCAGTAAAAGTTTGGGTATGTCCATTACCATGATGAATATGTCTGACCCTTACAATGAGAAGAAAATTTTATGGGACAAATCCTTTTCTTTGTAGGAAATAAAGGATGGAAGGATGACTTTAAGAGGGAATCTACACTTCAGTTTCAATAGAAGCAATATCTAAGGAGAGTCAGCAATAGTTGACAGGTTGGCAGATTATTTTGAACATTAGATGGAAGCTACAGTACATGTTGATATCAATCCCACCACCATAAAAACTGTTTGGAGAGACAACAATGATGGGAGAGGTTCTATGTCCAAAGGTTTAGACTGATTCTTAGCATCTGATGATCTTCTATAGCAGGTAGATGGATGTCAGAATTGGGTTGAGGCAGGAAGTATTTCCAATCATAACCCTATTTGATTAAACACATAAATGACAAACCTGCAATCCATTTGAGTTTAACCTGGCATGGTTAGATGAAGAGGAATTCCAACTTTTGGTCAAGAGAAACTGGAAAACATTTGACATCAATTCTGGTTGTATTCATGCTCATTGTTAGTTTGCATAATCCCTAAAGATAGTGAAAAGCAAAACAATTGATTTCACTGGAGAGACACAGAAATAGAATAGGTCTCTGAAGGACAATGATGCTGAACTAAACACTATATTTTGGGACACTGTTCAAGGTGTTTGCTTTGAAAATCTATTGTTGAAGATCAAATATTTGGAATCAATGAAAAATAAAATTTGGGTTTAATGCAAATCATATTGGAGAATGAAGAACCTAGCAATGTCGTTGGAGCTGGGGGAGGAGAACTCTAAATATTTCCATCAGTTTTCTAATTTTAGGAAAAATGTTAAAACCATCAAGGATATGAAAAATGAGAATGAGGAGTATATTGAGAAGCTTCAATGTTCTCATAGATTTGGGCATTATACACTTTGAAGAAACCTATAAGAAACACGAGGGAGAAAATGTTGTTGAAATTGTAAAGGTGGCCACATTTTTCCCACAAATGGAAACATAAGAAGATAACCAGAATATGATCAAGGAAGTATCCAAGGATAATCTCTGAAGTGCTGGAGATAGGGACTAAGAGGATTGTCTCCAAGGTAATTTCTCCTGAAACATTCTGATTTCTAAAGGGGAGATAAATACATGAGAAGCTATTGGAACTACACAAAAGGGATAGAACTCTATCAGAACTAAAAAAATGTCTGCAATGGTTGTCAAATTATATCTATCAATAGATTTTGACAGATGTTGAATTTATCTAAGATTAGTCTTGATTCACATTGGATTGAATATGGCGTTGATTAACTGGACAATGAGCTATGTGACATCATTCTCATTTTAAATTATCATTAACGGTGTTGAATCCACTTTACTCAAGCCCTCATGAGGTCTGAGAGAAGGGTACCCTTTATCCCCGCATTTATCTCTTTTCGTAGCAAAGGGTTTGAGCAGGTCTATAATAGCTATTAGAAATTCTGGAATCATACAACGCATTCACGTTGGAGGTAATGAGCCACTTAAACATCTACTATTTGTTGACAATGTCATTTTGTTTTCCAATTGTGCTGAGTTTGAAGACAGAAAGTGCCAAGAAATCATTAATATTTATTGCAAATCTACAACAATGGATTTGAATGTTCTGATATCTATTGTTATTTTTAATGGTATTAATGAAGAAATAGAGCAACACTTGAAAGCTATGTTTCCTTTCGATTATTTGGAGATGGAGGAGGGGATGAAATATCTGAGTTTTATATTAAAACCAAATAGGTATGGAAAATGAAATTGGGGATGGCTTCTTGGGAATATTGAAAGCAGGATAAATTTTTGGTGCAACAAGTGACTCTTCGAAGTGGGAAGACTTGTACTTGAGAAATCTGTCCTAAAGTCTATACCTGTATACTGGAATTCTCTGGAACAGATACTCAAGGGAGTGTTGGAGAGGATTCAAAAGTGTTGTACTGTTGGTTTGAATTTATGTGGAGAGGAATAAATGATAGAATGGGTCTTCCTCTAGAAAAATGGAAATTAGCTAATCCTAAAGCGGAAGGGAGTGGTGTTGCTAGGGTTTTCACCCTAGCTTGTGCGGATGAGCACCTACTAAGGAATATGGATTCCTTAGTAGCAATTCAATGATATATGAATTAAATAATGATAAACTGAAACGAAAACTAATCTAAATACGTTCTTGAAGCTAAAACAGTAAAAGGTAAATAACATGAAACAAT
>LPNX010189593.1:775-57415 GCA_001517045.1 Pseudotsuga menziesii
CACTGGGGCTAGATAAGAAGAAGGTTACTGCTATCAGGATATCACTTACTGTTTTGGGATTTTACTATTTTGGTGCTGATTCTATCTCTAAGGAAGTTGCGGGGTTTTCTCCATTTATGGTTTCCCCAAGGAAAAAACTGTGTTCATTGTCTCTTGTGTTTGATTGCTGTACTTGTTATTCTCTCAGTTAAAGATCCTAATAATGCTATATTAATGTTGAAAAACTAACACTTTCCACTAATCAAAATCCACACTACTTATAGATATAAACACAGGCTGTAACATAAATAATTCAACTCTCTACACAGTTGTCGAAAGAGCCGTATAAAATATACATGCTGTAACTATGGCCCTCGGCCGTTTACATAACCAAACATTTAAATGAAAATATCAATGCTACAAATCTATCAACGTTTTGCAAGAGAGACGACTTCCAATGAAGGGTTATAGTGTCCTAAAAAATAGAAAAAAATTAAAATTATAGGCTAGTGAAAACTACCCAAAAGGGATCATTATTACTCACACAAAAAAACAGGTGGTACTTATACTTTTGATCTCTTCGAAATATGCCCACTATCTTGTTAATCTCTTATCCATTTAGTGACTATTAGTTCATTTACTTCTTATGTCTTAATTATGTTATTTAAACTGCTGATATATCTTAGTTATTAGTGTCGGTGAATTAATGAGTTGTATAGATCATTATTTTGCTCCTGCACATGTGTACTTTGTTTATTTAATAAAAACTAACTTAACTTTGTTGATGGGAACAAAGTGATGGAGTGGCGGGACTCGTTCTCCCATGACGACCTGAGAGGTAAGGTCCTTCTTTTTTATGCAGGATTACTTAGTTCGTACGAACTAAGGAACCTTATTTATTGATTCACAGGTTACTCTTGCGACATCGAGGTTATTGGTTACTTGACGCAATTCAATTCCTAGTTATATTTCCAGTTCCGCCTTGCACTTTATTATTGCTCTGTTTTTACGACTCAGGTAAGCCCTATGTTTGTTAGCTATCTTTCTTAGTTAATTATCTAGATGCTATGAATTTACCTACTGTCCTTACCATTATAAATTATCTATCTCTTGGTTTATTTATTACTTTTCTCTTATTTCTATTTTGCAGGTTTTCCTTGGTTACGATTTTGTAAAATTACGCTTGTTCTTCCTAGCGAGGGAATCATGGAATACTATGTTTTCCATGATTCCTAAATACTACAAACCTAAACTATGACTTACGCACAAACTCAACCTATAAGAGCTAACAAAAATGGCATGTGATAACATAAAACTTTGATGCTAAGGGGAGGACTTTGTAAACACTATACCCTAGTGTTAAGGACCGCGCATACTATAACATTGGAGACTATGGTTTACATACCATGTCATTAGCATTAAACCTGCATTGGCATTGGAAGGTGACAAAAAATATAGGATAGAGGGTTTAAACATATGACTTGGTATATGATGTAACATGGATTCATAAACTATGTTGAGGGTTTATGGATGTGTTAATGGCCACCAGCTAGTGCCACTAATGACATCATGGTTTGTGATCACCCTTGGCAAACAATTTGGACATTTGTTGTTTGTGCATTATGTGGTTTTCGCATTGGGGTTTCGTGTGGCCTCTGTACAGTTGGAGAAGGAGGTGACCTCCATCGTTCTAAAGGTAAGTTGGACCAGCTTTGTGTAAAATGCATTGCTTCATTGTTTTCTCCATGGCATGGTCATGTTTCTCATGCCATTGTTGTTTTGTTTGCAGGTGGAAACGAAGGCACTCCGAGGTTTGCACAGGGCTACGCTTAACGATTTGTGATTTCTTCTTCACGACCAAGGTAAGCCTGCTAGCAAGATTTACTTGCCTCATCTTGTTATGGGAATTTTTGAGTTCAGATTCTTTACAGAGTTGGGGGTTTTAGATGGCACTTGTTGACTCCGCCTTTGGGGTTTATAATGTTTCTTGTTTTGGGTTTCTAGCTCTCGTTGGGAGGTTTGGAATTTGTTTGGGCAGTGGCTACACCATTAATTTTAATGGTGCCATAGCTCACGGCTTGTCACTTGACATTATTTATACTTGACTTTTTGTAAAGGAGGTTTCGTGCCCTTCTATGTAATTACAATGCGCGTTGGTTTTTTAAGTGAAGACTATAATGTTTTGGTATGAAAATGCATGCGATTTCACTCGGCATTTAAAAATGTGTGAATTTAGGATATGTATGGTTATTTCAATGTTGCATTTTAACATGTTGAATTTTCTGGTTTCGATCGTGGCTTAAAGCCGGTAGAATTTTACTCTATGTATTATTTTAATAGTTTGGGTTTTGGGAGATATGCACAACACTCTGTTTATGTGGTTTGTGAATTAAGTTGGGAAAGCTTCTAGAGCTTGGGGCATTATGCCATGGGATGCACCATTGTAGCAATGGTGTCATATCCCATTGGCTTGCCACCGTATGCTTTGTGTTGGTGTTAAATGGAGACTGTGTTTTTAGACATAGTATTGAACCTTCGGTTTTGTAATGGCTTAGCGTGGGTGCATGCCATGCCATGAATGACGTGTGCCTCTCCCAATGACTATGATAGCTTCAGTCGACATTTTAAATGTGTAAATTTATTATTTTAAAAAGACATGGCCGTAGAGGCCAGGGTTATGGAAAACCCACGATATCGAATTGGTTATTAGCGTGACTGTGTGATTAGATTTGAAACATGTTCGATGTCATAGCTAGGGTCTTTATGAATTCACTGCTAGCATATGTGTTGTTGTTTATGTAATTTTGGCATAGCTTAAAATGTAGCCTACACATATTAGATGCATAGCATGGACTGTATAAAGATGGTTATGCAATTTGCTTACTGTTTGTGTATAAAAATATTATGGTTTATTGTTAATGTTTTTTCCTTGATTTCAGACATCCATAGGATTCTATGTCGCAACCTCTATTGGAAAAATGGGTTTTAGTTATTAACTATTTAATGTGATGCGACGGTTGTGTGTAGATTTATATGGGACCTTTAAACACTTTATGTTTTTATAAAGGATGACTGTAATAATAGGACTGTAGATTATAACAATTGAGTGATGTAAATGGATGTGTTTATTGACTAAGCGATTTGCACTGTGGAGTTTATATAATAAGACAGAGGTTTGATATTGGACCACATGGATAGTCACGATACCTTATCTGTCTGGTAAATTATTATGATGTTTATTTAATGGAATGTTATGATATTTAATTTGTTTTTAAAAGATTATGTGGAGCAAAGCTTGGAAGGTATTTAATAATTTGTTTAGCTTGTTTATTATATGAACTCTGTTTTTAGTAGATTTAGTTTTAAATATAAACTTGTAATAGTTAGCCTAATTAATATTTTAATTATTTAGTACTGAACTAGTTTCTTTAAAAATTAAGGCAAGCCTCTGCTAAAAAATGGAATCTGTCAGCAGAGTATTAAACACAGAGAACAAAGTATAAAAATAATACTAAGGTCAAAACTTGGCTAATACAGTAACATTTATGAAGAATACCACCCTGAACATAACCAGTATATAATAGGAATTCTACAACCTATGATTGGTAAATTACAAATACAAACCCTAGCAGATTGTTAACCATAAAACTTAACCATTAGGGTTAGAATTTACATTGCATCCATTACTTAACATAAACAATAATGAATCTTTAGGAAGGAAATAGAATAAACCTTCAAGGGTTTCATACCTAAATTTGAATCTTTGTCAATGGCTGCACCTGCACACTCAAATAACTAGCATTAGCAATTCAATATAGATCTGACCTCTGTTTGATGACCAAATCACTTGGGAACTACCACATTCCACCCAACCATGACCCAGAACCGTTCCTGGTTTAAATCCAGGTCCCCTCGAGCTAGATTCCAACATGAAAGTAGCTTAGAGCTCCTAAGGTAGGATTTCCTAATTGGTACTTAGTTCTGAATCAGTCCTCTTTTCCTTGCAGGAGAAAGCTCCCCAGGAAAACACTCGAGAGCCAAAAATAGGCAGAATAATAATTCTCCAAGATAAATCAGAACCCCAAGCCTTTGCTTGGCTTGAGTCTTTATAGAAACACTTTTTAGTCAAAGGGGCACTTAAATCAAGAAACCCTTGATTTCTTGATTTAACCCTTTTTAATTTACTGGGGTAACTTCCAATTCTTAACCTAGGAACTTTTAACTAGTTCCTAGTTAGTCTTTCATAGATATTGTACTATTTATTAATCCTTTAATAATAAATAATAATTGGTGGAGCTTTTCTTGTTTCTTTATTCAATTATATAATTAATCGTAATTAATTCTTTATACATACTATGTATAAAATACATAGTATTAAAATACTTATTAGCATTTGTCTTCGGGCATCATGTGTCATGATCCCTAGACTTAACGACACTTCTTTATGAAAGTCAAGTAGATAGATGGCTCAGGTCTACTAGGCTAGGCAACTCTAAACATCCTTGCATGTTGGATTTCCCTCGTATAACGTGGTAGCTCTTCAGTACTTGATGAGAATACAAAAAATAGAAATTTCATTTAATCACTTATAAATAAGTATGATGAGATCAATATTTTTCTCGAGTCGTTTTCACTCAGAAGTTATTAATTTTTTTTAGTAATCCCTAGTGCTTACAAGAGCCCATACTCAATGATTATAACATGGAGTTACAAACATAGTGCAATTCTAGAGCTCTTGCTCAACACTAAATGCTATAATGTACTTGTACAATACACCTAGGGATACAATGGACAAATATCTGATGCTCCAGAGCTTATGCTCAACACCAACATGGAATTCTTCAGAGCTTATTCCCAACATTTCCAAATTATATTTTCATATGTTCTAGAGCTTTATGCTCAACACAAATGTAAGTACTCATGTGCTCCAGAGCCTCTTGCTCAACACAAAACATCTCATCGATCATGTGCTTCAGGGTCCATGCCCAACACAACCAACATATATATACATATATATCATCAACAATTGGCTTACGCCCAATATACAAAAAAATCATCATGTTCATATGCAGTGGGGTCTTCGACCCAATATAAAATAAAACATCAATATAATCATCATGATCAATAGGTTCATGCCTATAAATGGTAGGTCCAAAATTCAGGACATTACAAGAGTTATACCCACAGTCAACCCTCGTATTTTTAAATATGCATCATAAACATAAAAAGTAATTCTATATGTAATTACTATAGCAGCTCTAATGGAGAGAATGCCAATGGGTGACATCATGAATCTGGGTGTATATTCCGTGCAAATATTTTTTCTGAATTCATATTCCGTAATATTTTGGTTGAACTAATTTATGTTTTCAGCCGAAAACATAGAACTAACTTTCGGCCGAAAACATAGAACTAATGTTGGGAACCATGATTTTTTCAATTTTGGATAGATCAGATCATTTTAACTACTTACAATTTATCTTCACAATTAATACCATTAGTTGCATAATTCAATCTACTTTCTTTAGATGTGAATTTTGTTGAATTTGGTTTAATCCACTAATTTTATTTATTATATTTCTTATAAGGTGTCTAGATTGCTTCAAAATTTAATAGAATTCATGGAAATGAAAATTCAATAACTTCTTAAAGACACGATAAATTTTTTTGGAAAAATCATAGTGCCCAACATTGATGTGTTGTCTTCAAAAGGGTGCTTTTTTTTTAATTGGAAATTAGGGAAGATGTCATGTCAAACTAAACATGTCAGTTTTATGCTAGTTTTTTTAGATTCGTCCACTTCAAAAAATTCTAATAATTATTGCATGCAATTGTTGGATACAAAGTTATAGACATCCTTTAGTACAATCTATCTAGATCATCATAACATATTTTTTTAATGAAGAATAGTTGAATAATGAATAAACTGGTGTCAAAAAACATGCTTATTTATCATAATTTCATTAATTAATAACATACTATCAAACACTTACAAAAATGTCATATCAAATGCCAATAAAAAAAATCTAAAAAATAACCGATAGAAAGGTACCACGATTCTCTACAACTTTTGTATTTACTACAAAATGAAATTCTAAATACAAATCTAATTTTTCTTTGCTTGAAATTGACAAACTTGGAAAAATAACACTATTTTTCTCATAACCCCCCCTTCCCCCCAAAATAGACACCCAGATTCATGATTTCACCCCAATTCCCTATAAAGTATGGCCCCAAAGCCATAACGTTGTCACGCTTCACCCATGCAAATAATCCAAGCAATGTTTATGAATCCATACAGTCAATTAATAATCTTAAACAACGAAATCAACACTGTATGCATTCCTTGTTTATCGATATAAACATAATCTTTGACCAAAATCAATAAATAGTTTACACAGTTGTTTACATTCGTCCTTGCACGATTGCAAGCAATGGTGCTTCCCCTTTGCTATTAATCAAAACTTATTTACAAATACACCGAGCTTCCAAGAGATGGCCCAGCCTCGTTTTCCACATAGAGTATCCTTTAACATTTTGTCTATACATTAAAGTTTTGGCTGGAAGGAATTAAAAAACCAACAAGCAAAACCCCAATCCTATCACTTTACAAGTGTAGTTCCCTTTAAAAATTAAAGTCAGGCCCCATCCTGAATGCATCCATTAGAAAACTAGAGCCAAGAATCCAAACCCACAACAAGCAATAACCTTGTCTTAACAATGAAGCAACATGGGAACAAGTAAACACTAGTACATAATTCTTACCTAAATGGGTATGAATTTTCCCATAGTTTTTCCCACAACTACAACCCATGAGCTATAGCCCAAACTTGTTTTCACCACACTCTACAACCTGTAATCATAGAGCAAGGTCACGATGAGAAGTATGAAAATATCCAAACCAAATCAATAGAATATGCAAATAAAAAGACCAGCCACATACCTATTAATCCATCAAAATCACACTTATTCACACCACGCAGGAGCAGAGCACAAGCAGCAAGGCCACGAATAAACCAAACTATTGCATGATCCAATCCCTAAGCTTGGTTTCCAGTCTTCCCAAGGTGCATTGATGTTGCCACCCCGGCCTCGATTAATGCACTCAAGACCTATAATTGTATAGTTCTTTCCAGTATATTAAACTTTGTTTCCAAATCAACATGAATTGCATAAACCCACTATGCATCGAATTACCTAAGGCTAAGTCATAAGTCCATGGCATATGAAATATGCCATGGAATAATTTAGACTAATTTTTTTACAAATCTCTTTTGCCAACCATAAGAACCATATATTAAAACTTTACACTAAGACTAGGTTAAAGCATAAAACAGCTTTATAAGCCTTTATACCATAGTAACTAAGTGTCATACAAATGATAGGTGCAATAATGACCAACACACGGTCGTAAATTCCATAAGTACAATCACAATAACTTGTGCAACACAGGCTACTAAACTATCACTATAATGTCACTAGGATAGATCTGTATAAATGAGTGCTAGTGACTAAATAGGCAATATGCCCGTTAAGCATTATAAACAATTTTTCATCACCAAGTGCACCTGCACGCAAAGGGGACAGAAATGCATTAGTTCTTCAGAACTAAGTAAGCGCAATGTGACAAGTAGAAACTGTTACCTCTTAGGTGGTTACAAGGGAAACTAGTCCTGCCACTCCACCCCTTTGTCCAATAACAAAGTTAAGTCAGAATCATGTATACGATAGTAAGCACATGTTATAATCCATGAAGTATGTAATCAATAACTAACTTACACAACAATGCATAACCATAGAACAACATAATAATCAACATCATTGCGATGTATAGGTAAATACAGTAATAAACACATCTAAAAATATGGAAGCATGACGTAAGAACAACTTACAATAATACAGTAGTATAAATAGAGTACGACACATTTCGCAAGTTCAAATAATGTCTAGCATAGGTATTTATGACTAGCCTAATAAAAAAAATTATTTTCAATTTTTTGGGACATTACAAGTGGTATCAGAGCCCCATTTCAACAATAAGAGACCAAATGGGCATACCAGACATTCGTTGCAAGGAAAATAAAGAATATTTTAAATTGTGTTAACTAACATAAATTTTTCCTATAATTAAAAATTTGAAATTTTAGGAATTTTAAAAGAATAGTTCAGATCATGAACACTGAAGAAGATGACAGCCGGCAAGGGAAATTGAATACCACCACCCAGGAAGCAGAACTGGTGGTGGAACTAAATTCTGATCTGATGAAAACCATACAATGTCTTTGAGTACACTTGCAGAACCTCAGAGAGGATAGTCTAAATGAAAGAAAGGAACAACAAGGAACTAATGAAGCATTGCTACAAAACATGCCGGGAGGAATCCCGCAGGGAAAACCCATGCATTCCACAAATAAGTTCAAGAAGGAACCTTATCATAAACGGGCCAGCAGCCTAAGAGAAGAAGGAAAAGAGGAACAAACCACTAGACCTCCACAAGGAGATTATCACAGTCCTTATAGTGATGACTCTCTTTATCCATGCAGAAAGAATCAAATAAGTGATGACAATCTCCACGAGGAGTTTAGGAAAATAAGAGCCCAAACCTATGAAGGAGAAGTGAACACGAAGGAGAAAGTTGAAGAATGGTTGTTGGGTATGAGCAAATATTTATGAGTTCATAAAAACTCTAGAGAAATGAAGGCTCAACTGGTCATGTTTAATTTAAATGGAAAATCAGTGAGATGGTAGAGAGATTTGAAGAATACCAACAAAGATGAGGTAAGAGAAATAAACTCAAGTAATTTCTGCAAGATCTGTAAAGAAAAATATATGTCCAAAAGATTCTTCCATAGAAAATGAAAGAGTTTCATGAGTTACGTATGGGATACATGACTATGGATGCTTTTATTAACAGATTTTTTGATCTATTACATTATGTGCCATCCATCAAGGATGAAAAGGTAAAAATCCAACATTTTTTATGATGTCTTCCTCCCAACTTTTGGGAAAGGATTGAGTTCGACATGCCTAAAACCTTAGACACCATATTCCACAAATCTAGGCATTTCTATGAGCATGAGAATATAAGGCAAGAGAACATGAATAGACAGGTCCAATAACTTATCTGACAACCACAAATTGGGGTTTATCCCACCACCATACAGAAAACAAAACAACAATTTTCTAGCGAACAAGAACTTCAACAAATCAGGCACAAAGCTGTATGTACCAAATCCAAATGCTAACAAGCCAGTAGCAACTAGGAGATCCAATGCTACCTCGCTATAGATCAAGTGTTGTATTGTAAGAACAAGACCAATGGTGTCTTTCACAACTTACAAGAAGAACCAACAGTAGAGAGCATAGCTAAAACACTGTAGATTTACACATCCTTGGATGGCTGATAGGCAGACCATCAGGCTACCATGGTTGAGATAGAAGGTAAGATCTTGAACAATTCTATTTCAATACTGATTGACCCCAGTTCTTGTCAGAGCTATGTATCACCTAAAATTGTTGATATATGTAAACTAGGAAAAGTAAAACATGATAAGCCTTGGCTAGTACGATTAGCAACAAGTACGAAACAGAAAGTTTCGAAAATAGTTAAGGCTTGTGAGGTAAACCTGAATGGTTTTCCTACGAAAGTAAACCTGAACATCCTACCTTTAGGATCATATGATATACTTATCGAGATGGACTGGTTGGAACAACACCATGTCATGCTCGATTTCTTACACAAGTCAATGTTGTGTACAGATAGCCAATTGAATCAAGTGAAGATTCAAGGTGTACCAAAGAAAGTTTTTGTAAGGCAGATATCTGCTTTACAAGCAAAGAAGTACATTAGGAAAGGCTGGAAGTTCTTTGCAGTAAATATTCAAGACATAGAGGATGAAAGAGAGCAACACATAGAGGAATTCCTAGTTCTTGTAGAATTCAAGGATATATTTCCTGAGGAGATCCCAGGATTACCTCCAAAATGAGACCTAAGCTTTTCCATAGAATTGACACCAGAATTAGTTTTGGCTTCAAAATCTCCTTACCGCATGAGTGCATTAGATTTGGTGGAACTCAAACTACAATTGCAAGAGTTGATAGAGAAAGGATATATACAACCAAGTGTGTCCCCTTGGGGAGTACCTATACATTTTGTAAAGAAGAAGTATGGTACGATGTGGATGTGCATCAATTACCGTTAGTTTAACAAGATGGCTATCAAGAACTGATACCCACTCCCTAGGATCGATGAATTATTCAATCAGGTAGGAGGAGCCAAGATATTTTCAAATATTGAACTACGATCCTGGTACCATTAGGTATGGATTTGTGATGAGGATATTCACAAAACCACCTTTCATACAAGGTACGGGAACTACGAGTTTGTAGTAATGCCATTCGGATTGACCAATGCACCTACGCACTTTATGTGTACGATGAAAAATATATTCAGTAAATATCTAGATAAATTTGTTTTGGTATTTATAGACGACATCCTAGTTTATTCTAAGACTAAAGAGGAACACAAGGAACATCTGCACATAGTACTATGATTGTTACGATAACACCAAGTTTAGTAAATGTAATTTTTACAAACCACAGATATAGTACTTGGGTCACATTATCTCCAAGATAGGGATAGCTGTGGAGCCAAAAAGGATTAAAGCCATAGAATACTGGACTACCCCTCCTAGTGTCATCGACATTAGGTCCTTTTTTGGGTTAGACACATATTATCGAAATTTCATTGAGACCTTCTCGACAATAGCTTGTCCCATGACCTCTTTGCAAAACAAGGAAAATAAGTTCTTATGGAAGACCAAGCGCAAGGGAACTTTTCAAAAGCTTAAACAGATTTTGACAACAACACCGATACTATGAATTGTGGATCCCAATGGGGATTTCGTTATTTGCAGGAATTCAATCAAGGAAGGACTCAGAGGAGTCATGTTGTAGAACGATTATGCGATCTGTTATGAATCACGAAAGTTAATTGAACATTAGCATAACTACCCCACGCACGATCTTGAGTTAGAAGCCATCATCCATGCCTTAAATATGTGGAGGCACTACCTAATGGTAAGGAAATTCCTTCTGAAGAGAGACAATATGATTTTGAAGTATTTATTCGAGCAATCAGATATGAATGCTAGGAAAGCTAGATGATTGACTTTCCTTAGCTAGTACCATTTCAAGCTAAAGAAAATTAACGGAAAAGAGAACAAGATTGTTGATGCTTTGAGTTGATGAACTCATATGATATATGAGGTGAATTAAAGTCAAACCAATTTGTATTTACATGAGAGGATTAGAACAGCCAACAGAGTTGACCCTTTCTATGTAGAAATCCTCAAGAAGGTCCAAGAGGATAGGTTGTTTCGGCAACAATAAGAGTACAAGGTGGATGAAACAGGACTTCTATGGTCCAAGGAGAGATTGTACATTCTAGAAGGAGGAGACATTTGGTCCATCATCCTCACATAATTTCATCAGACACCCTTCTCGGGGCATCTAAGATATCAAAAGATGATATCCGTCGTTAAGATACACTTTTTTCTGGCCTAAGTTAAAGGCCAACATAGCGTTGTTTATTGCGAAATGTCAAGAATGTCAGCTGGTCAAAGTTGAGCATCAACATCCTTTGGGATTGTTGCAGCCATTACCCATTTTGGAATGGAAGTGGGAGTTGATTAGTATAGATTTTATTACTGGTCTACCTAAGAGTAAGAAACAAAAAGATTCTATCTTTGTAGTAGTTGAAAAATTGTCAAAAGCAACACACTTCATTCCAGTGAAGTCGACCTATAGGGCAGTACACATTGTCGATCTATATTCTTAAAGGATATATTTAGATTGCACAGGATACCCAAGGAAACCATCTCAGTTCGAGATACTAAATTTACCATAAACTTTTGGAGATCTTTATTCTCTAGATTAGAGACGTAGTTGAACTTTAGTACTTATTATCACCTGCAGACAGACGGGCGGACAAAAAGGGTAAACCAGATTGTTGAGGACATGCTTAGGATGTATGCCATGAACAAACCCAGCAAGCGGGAACACTTCCTTCATCTCGTAGAGTTTGAGTATAACAACGATTACGATACTTCCGCCAAGATGAGTCCCTTTGAGGTGCTCTATGGACAGAAGTGTAGAACATCGATTACTTGGGATAGCCTAGTGGACCAACTCATGTTAGGGTTTGATCTCTTAAAAAACTTAAAACAGTTGGTTACCAAGGTCCAAGTGAAACTTAAAGAACAACAAGACTGTCAGAAAAGCTACGCAGATAAGAATAGAAAAGATAAATATTATCAAATAGGAGACCATGTCTACTTGAAAGTAAAATAAAAACAAAGCTCGTTGAGTTTAGGAAAGTGCGGTAAGTTAGCACCCATGTTTTGTGGACCCTTTGAAATAGTGGCCAAGAGAAGGTTAGTGGCATATGAACTAGTGTTACCCACACACATAACAATCCATAATGTTTCCCAAGCATCATTATTAAAGAAATAAGTTTATGATACTAAACATGTGATTGATTGGTCCTTATTATAGGTTGAACCTGAAGGGGAGTTTTTACCTTAACCTCTTTATTTATTGGACAAGAGAGAGGTGTAGCTCAGGAAGTGCACCATAGTCCAATTGAAAGTACAATGGAAGCACTTCAAAGCCGATGAGGCTACTTGGGAGAATGCAGCCACCATGATAAAGGATTACCCTGCCTTGTTTCATGACTTCATTTTGAGTCCCTAGAACACTAGGGATGGTGTTTTTCTAAGCGAGGAGGGATGTAATATCCCGAATCTTGGACCTAACACTTATGGGCATGAACCCCATTGATTATGATGTTACCTTGATGTTTTATTTTGATATATTGGGTTAAAGACCCCACTACATATGAACATGATGATTTGTTTAATATATTGGGTGTAACCCAATTGCATATAATATATATATGTTTTCTTGTGTTGGGCGTGGACTCTGAAGCACATGGTTGATGAGATGTTTTTTGTTGATCTAGGAGCTCTGGAGCACGCAAGAAGATATGGAGCACATGAGTTTTGAGACATTTGTGTTGAGCATGAAGCTCTAGAAAACATGAAAATATAAATTGGAAGTGTTGGCCATAGGCCTTAGAGCCTTCCATGTTGATGTTTAGCATAAGCTCTGGAACATCAGATCCTTGGCCATTGTATCCCTAGGTGTATCCTGCAAGTATTTCCTAGCATTAGTGTTGAGCGAGGAGCTCTGGAATTGCACTAAGTTTGTAACTCCCTGTTTATAGCATTGAGTATGGGCTCTAGATAAGCACTAGGAGTTACTGAAAAAAATTAATGATTCCCGAGTGAAAACGAATCACATAAAATATTGATCTCATATGAATTATTTATAAGTTATTAAATGAAATTTCAAATTTTTGTATCTCATCAACTACTGAAGAACTACCATGTTATATGAAAGAATCCAACATGCAAACATGTTTAGAGTTGCCTATCCTAGTTGTAATATCCCAGTTTTGACCCCGTTTGCATTAAAAGGTATATGATGTATATATTATAATTAATCATGGTGAGGAGATAAAGGAAAAGGCCCCATCATTGATTTGGTTGTGTTATGTTTCAGCAATTGGAATCATTTCCGATGGTATATCGTGCTATCCAGCACATTATTGTTTTGGCGTCATGTAAATATGCAAAATTAACCAAAAACTTACAACCAGCTATGGCGGTGCAATGATAATGAAAAGGGCATGATTTCCTAAGGATAAGGAGGGGGAATTATCAAACCTTGAACCTATGGGGAAAAATCCAAGTGTCAACCACCCATTTAAACCCCTGATGTTAGTTGGGGCAGTTATTGTTGGGCAGTGGTGGGTGTGGCAGGACTGTAAGTCCTTGCCCATGTGCCCACTCCACCAGCACAATATTCATCTTCACGTCACGCGGGTAGAGAAGTAACATACCCACTCTCCACTCTCCCATGACTCCATTCTTAATTGTTTTTCCCATCCTCACGCAGGAGGTTCTCTCTCTTCATCCTCACCCAGAGAGCTGGGGGTGCCATTTTTTCGGTCATTTTTACAATTCCTGCTATGGGCATGTATTTTCCTTATCGATTTGTGATTTGTGAGTCTGTTTCCCTCATGCACGGGCTGAGAGTCTGATTTCTCATGATTCTTCTCATCGTAGGAAGTTCTACAGAACCAACCCTTTTTCATGCTGGTTGTAGGCCTACCCTCATGTAGGTCTTCTACCAGCACTTACATCTGACCTGCTTATCAGAAAGGCACACCCAGCACTCACATCTGATCATGTAGTAAACTACAATCCCATCAGAAAGGCCCAGCACTCACATTCACCAGCATGATAGGACACACCTACTATCATTTGTGAAATGGATCAGCACTTACAACCACCAGCATGATAGGACACACCTAATATCATCTGTGGAAAGGCACAACGCTCACATCCACCAACATGGTAGGACACACCTACCACCATCTGTGGAAAGGCTCAGCACTTACAATCACCAGCATGGTAGGACACACCTACTACCATCTGTGAAAAGGCTCTGCACTTACAATCACCAGCATGGTAGGACACACCTACTACCATCTGTGAAAAGGCACTGCACTTACAGTCACCAGCATGATAGGACACACCTACTATCATCTGTGAAATGGCATAGCACTTACAGTCACCGGAATGATAGGACACACCTACTATCATCTGTGACAAGGCTCGGCACTTACATCCATCCAGGTGGGAACACATCCTGCTCACAATGATGGAAGGGCATGCACTCATATCTGATCATGAGGGGAACACATCCCAGCAATCATATCAGAATGGCCCCCAGTCCTCCTCGACTGAGCTACCTGGTAACTGACCAGGTGCCTCCATTCTCCTAGAGAATGGCAGTTTCCCTTACATCCGACCTGCTCGTCGGAATTGCCAACACTCACATCTGACATGGAAGGAACTTAATCTTTTAGCCATGAACATAATGGTTCAGCCCTTACATCTGATCAAGTGGGAACACATCCCTCTATCACATCAAAATGGCTACTCAGTTCTTACACTAAGTGTTCCTGGTAACTGACGAGGTGCCTCCATTCCTAGAATGGAAATTGCTCTTACATCTGTCCTGCTCGACAGAATGGCCAGCACTCATATCTGACATGGAAGGAAGCAACCCTACCACCATGTCAAAATGGCTCAGCCCTTATATCTGACCTACTCGTCAGAATGGCTATGGATCACAGCACTCATATCTGACATGGAAGGAAACAATCCTCTCACCATGACATAATGGCTCAGCCCTTACATCTGACCATGGAAGGAACCAATCCTCTCACCATGTCAGAATGGCTATGGGTCTCATCACTTTCTCTGGGAGGAAGCCTCGATCTGGAGAACACCAAGTCTCTCTTTGAAGTACTCGGACTTCAACCTAGCCAATGGCTTCGTCAATACATCAGCTATCTATTCCTCCATCGCAACATACAGGAGCTTCACTGCTCCTCTCTGCACCATATCCCTGATATAGTGATACTTGATCTTGAAATGCTTTGACTTGTCATGAAACACTGGATTCTCTGACAACTTCATGCAACTCTAGAAGTCACAATGTATACAAGTAGCATCTAACTGGAGATCAAATATATCAGACAGTAGCTTCCGTAGCCATGCTACCTCACAACTAGCTTAACAAGCTGCAACATACTCTACTTCAGCCATACTCAGTGCCACACAGGATTGCTTCCTGCTAAACCAAGAGATCACACTTGATCCCATACTGAAGCAGCATCCCGATGTACTCTTCCTGTCAATGGCACTGTCTGCCCAATCTTAATCAACATAACCTTCCAGGTTAATCTTCTGATTTGCATCGTACTTGAGCCCATAATAAATTGTACCCTTCAGGTACCTCAGAATATGCTTTGCAGCAGTCAAGTGAACACTTCTTGGATCTGTCAGGTACTGGCTCAAGGTGTTCACAGCAAAGCAGATATTTGGTCTCGTGTTCATTAGGTAAATCGATGACCCAATCATCTGACGATACATCATAGCATCAACCGACTCTGACGAAGCATCACTCAATAGCTTTAGGTTCGATGCCATGGGTGTGGCAATCGCCTTGCAGTCCATCATCCCGAACCTCTTCAGGATCTCTACTGCATACTTCCCTTGTCCAAGGAAGATCCCATCTGTACTCTGCCACACCTCCATACCTAGAACAGTAGTGCATCAACACATAACAGGAGCATCACTGGTCTTCCACCTTCAACCTTGGATCAAAGGTTGGAATCCTCTTTACTCTCAGTAAAGCCTAGACTCATCAGTAATCTTCCCATCCTATCGTACCATGTCGAACCTCAGGATCTTTTGCAATCACTCCCTCTAAAGTGGAGCATCATACTCCCTCTGTCTTCTGTACTCTATGCACCGAAACATTCTATGCTGGAGTGACAAGTAGTATCCATCTAGGATCACTGGATACTAATATCCTCTATCTTGAACTTCTTCAAAAGTTCATCTTGCACCATCTGTGAGATTTTCATCCTCTATCAACCTTGTAGCAAAGGTTAAGATATTCGTCAAGCTCATCATGTATGTGTTATCCCATGGGTGTATTTTGAACTCATACAAGGCCTTCTTTCATTTGCACACATGATTATGCATGTCATGTGACTTCACTTCTATTAGCTGTAAATGTTTCTTCATAGACTATGCCTTCTCTTCGTGAGAAGCCTCATGCTACGAATCTTGCTTTGTATCCCACGATGTTTCCATATACTGCATGATGGAACTATGAACTTCTCTTCAGGTCTCGATACTACGCCCTGACATCATTATTTTTGAACTGGTCTTCCATTTCTTCTTAGTTACTTATTCTTGTCTGGAAGGTTCTGCATCAATGATGTCACTGTATTCATCATATTATTCTTTGTCTTGAAATGTCGTCACTTGTTCTTCAGAACAAGTCTTCATTCTTCTTTGCTTGTAGGTGATTATGTATGTGATCTTTCCTACAATTCAAATGCATTTGTATGGTTAGAACATTTCATAAAGAATATTCATACTGGAAAACACTTATGCATAAATATATGATCATGCAACTACTTTAGCCAATACAACATTCATCCATATCTCACTGAAACTTTCTAGATTCCTTCCATCTCTACCAGGACAACATTGAGATTGTGCACTAATCCAATATGTCAGCAAAGAGGTTTTATTCTATATAAGTAGCAATGGAGAGTTGTATAGCACCATGAGCTACTTACCCATCACATGCATATTAGTAGTATATTTTTGTTAATGCAAACATCCTATCATGTATAATACATCAACTGAATATAAACAAATGCATAACAAAACAATATCATTAAATAACAATTAAATACGTATCTTTATTTGTTTCATGGGTAGACTGCTTCTTGATCCTTCAGCTTCATCGTCTTCTTGATTCATGGTAGCATTGTTTCTTATCCATATGATATGGAGGATAAGAAGTTCTTCAAGAGTTGAGTTCTTCATATTCCTCATTGCTTGAGGGATCTTATTTGGATGGCGAGATCTTGATCTTCAATTGCTCCCATCTTCTCTTCTCTTCTTATGATTCAAGCTTCTTCTTCTTTCCAAATTCTGCTGAAAGTAATCACTTCCTTCTGGAACACATTCCTTGAATAAATGAATTCCACGATCCTGGGAGACCATTCAAGGTGGCCATCACCACTTCTGCATTCTTCACTTCTGCTTCAAGTTGTTCTTGATTTTGAGAGACTCTTATGACTGCATGGTCTCTGCATTCTATATCTTCACATTCTTCAACTAGTTTGTTTAGGTCATATTCTGATTTTTGTTCTTCCCTTCAAATAGATTGATATTTTGGAAGACCTTCAATAGCTTTTCTTGCAATAGGTAGTGCTCTGTAATGCACGTGTGCAAGCATTCTATGCCAAAGCTCATTTGGCTCTACTGTTTCATGGATCAAGGCTTGTTTTGGATAGCCCTTCAATTTGTACAAGCCAACTTTTTGTTCTCCAATCACTACCACATCATCGATAGTCTTTCCTTTTGGCCATATGATGACTTGACCATCTATGAATGCAACCCGCATTCCTTTTGCATCAATGCTGAAATGGAGAGAAGGTTCTTCTTGAGTCCTGGAACAAACAATACTTCTTTCATTGTTAGAGACTTACCAAGGTCTAGCTTGTATGAAGATTCCCCACTACCTTTTATTGGATATTGGTAGTCATCTCCTAGTTTCACCTTGTGAGGTGATTCATGTTCCAACAGTCTTACAAAGGATTCCTTGAATCTGTCATAAGTTTGGAAGCCCCACTGTCTATAACCCACTCGTCACTTCCATGAGATATGTTACCTGTGAGAGCTGATATCAGAACATATTCATCCTTTCTTGAAGAATATTCACTTTCATATCTGGATCTCTTTCTGGATGGTTCATCATCCTTTGCAGCATGAGCACGATGTCTTATTTGGCCTTGACAAAGCTCTTCTTGTGAAAGGCTTCTAACCTTGTCTCCCTCTGAAACTGGAACCTCTATACTCATGTAGGTGTCCAATCCATTTTCTTCAAAGAGATCATATACTTCCAGGATTGGAAGTTGTCAACTTCCGCAAGCTTGTCACCAAGCTGATGTGATATATCATATTGAAATGAGAACCTCAAATGGAAATAGCAAAGGATTAGATCTTACCGATTTGAGGTGTCCGTCCTTGTCCCGGAGTTCACTGATCTAGGGTTTGTGACAGAAACCCTAATTTTCAAAACTTGGAATATTTCAGATCTAATTGTATAAACAGATATATCTCTTCAAATGGAGCTGTCCAATGTACTCCTTTTCTAAAAACAGTGGAGGGAAGCTCCCGGAACAGGAAGCCCTAATTTTCCAATTTCTTCTGCAGAAATTCCTGTTACTGTTTCTATGATATCGCCAAAATTAATGCTCCTATATGTATGAAATTTATCACTAAGGTAGCCTCACATGTATCAGATCCAAAACCACAATTTTCATCAGAATTGGTTTCACCATTTGGGATTTATGATCCTTTTCCCAAGGTGACCTGTTACAGGACTGTTCAGAATAGCGAAGTTGTACGGCATTCCACGTGTCACTGGTTCATTTTCTGAGTCTGATATTTGGACCACCAAAGTTACAGTCTGTTACCTTTCTATAACATCTTTAGGAATTCCATTTGGACCTCTGTAGCTCAAGATATTGCAGATCTCCCCAGATGGCCTGTTCAAGGATGAATTCTGGAAGAGGCTGGAACCCTAACTTGGAGAGATCATATATCCTAGAGTACATATAATCTGAGTCTAATGTTTGGACACATTCTTCATCAGGATTTTATATTTGGCCCCTGCAATTTTCAGCTTCTGATACTTCACCAATCTCATAATATAGCGACTGTACCAAAACTTAGCAGTTTTAGTATTTAGGGTTTCTCCTAGCTCAGGGTCAAACTAGGGTTTGACTTTCCTAGAGTTTTACCCAACCAAATTTCTTGATTCAGGTCTCTAAACTTCGGTTTTGATCAGGAGAATAACCCTATTCTAGTCTCACTCAAAAATTCGTCTTCTGTAGAAATCCCTAATTTCTGCATCGAAGACTGAAAATGCTCGGAATCAAATTCCACTTCGACAGAAAGATGCGCCCTAAAGAGGAGAGTTGTTCCACCTTAATTTTTCTGAAAATATGTGGATGAAGATCCAAAAACTAGGAGTCCATAGTTCCTGTAGCTGCACAATGTCTTCTTCTTAGGTTAGCTCTGATACCATTTTAGTTTTTCATCACATTAAGCTAGCATTATGATCTTAGGATCTTTTCACTGAGAGAATAACAAGCACAGCAATAAAACATAAGCAAATCACAAGAGACAAGAGACACAAAGAGTTTTCCTTGGGGAAACCATAAAGGAGAAAACCACACAACTTCCTTAGAGATAAAATCAGCACCAAAATAGTAAGATATCTCCCAACAGCAGTGGCCTTCTAGTCCCAGTATATTTCCTCCTCCACAAGTGCGACTCACTTAAGAGAGTGAATGATGTGTGTGTTAAATAGGGAGTCTCACTCTCTATTTATATTCTTTCATTCACTTGAATTGCATTTTCACACGTAGGATCAACCTAATAATTACTACTTGAGCCTACACCTTAATTAGTGTATAATAACTCAAGTGCCCTGAAAACTGTGGGGACTTACCTAATGACTTGATATGACTTGATTACATTATTAATCCTCCCGATCGGAACATTGGGGCATGACCACATGACTCAAATACATAATAGAAACATCCCGGAATAAACATCGGGTTATAATACATAAGATACATAGAAGAATACATTCTGAAGTTACATATACATCAACAATAGAAGGGCTAGCCTCACTCCACCAGGCCTCACTGCCATTGATGTTCTATGTAGTGGAGTGCAAGAGACCCACAGTTTACGATTGGAGTACTGCGTTGTTGAGTAACATGAAGCAGCATCTCAGTGACTACAAGATGGGAAGGGTACGAAAATTCGGTTTCGGCAGTATACTGAGCATGTTCTTCTTCAAGCGTGTTCCGAGGCTAATCCCTAGAGTTGATGTTCCTCCTCACAGGGTTTGAGATCCGGCCCAATGAAATTGGGTAGATGCGATGCATAGACTGGGTGGAGGTAGGGTGTCTAACCCCTACCCAGCTGATTTCTTTCCATGGTGGCAGCGGCAGATAGTTTCCATCGATGATTACCCCTATGCGGGGATAGATTTTTGAGGAGATCCCGACATGCCCCTACCACCAAGAGCAGCATACGGTGACATTGGTAATGAATCCCAACCCTATTTTTAAAGTTTTTTAAATTATTTAATTTTTTTGTGTGTTTTTTGATATATGGAACCAAAAGACATGTTTTTGTGTGATGACACATAGTGATAATTTGTCATATGTATGCAGATGTAGGACCACAACGTCCTGGCGATTTTCCTTGTCATAGATGGAGGGGAAGAGGAGATGATATCATGGGTGTTGATGTGGAGTGGACAATCCAAACCATCCACACAAACTTTGTGCAGCTGACACATCGAGTACCCATGGAGCAGGTTGAGGACTTTCCTGAGGCCAGCAGCGTCAGGTGGTAGGTGTACCATGAGCATGGGTACAGTTGTTTTGATTACTAGCTAGATCCGTGGTGACTTTTCATGATCAAAACCCCCCTCCTCCTCCCCAGGATTAGGTACCTGGGAGTGACACACTTTTGCACTACCGTGTATTATATTTTGGTGGCTCAGAAGCCCCATTTTTGTATTATGACACTTATGTATTATGATGTCACTTTTTGGATGTTTAATGAAAAACTTTTATGATGATCGATTTTATTTATTTACATGTGTAAAAATGTATGTTTGTGATGAGATTATGGTCTGTGAAACAAATGCCAATCTAACACATAGTTAGCATATGAGTCAACAGCTTGATTATAAATTCTTGGAACATGTATGTATGTTATGTTGTCAAATTTCCATTCTAACAATCTCACATGTAAGAATATTCGTAATAATGTTGGATCCCTAACATGATACAAGCCATTAAGCTGTGACACTACTAACTATGAATCAAGATGTACCTGAAGAGAGAGAACACCATGTGAAATGGCATCCCATAATAACTCGATAACGACACTATAGTCAACAAAATTGTTTGAAGAGGGCCGTAAACATATGCCTCCTGAAGAAAATACCTGAACCATAGGAGTATAAATCACCGAAGGAGCAGAGGTTCAGTGTTGAGTGTGGCAGCTAGCACCATCAGCGAATCCTATGTAAACGAAAGACTCCATCGACATCTACCATAAGAAACGAAAGCTAATCATTCAACCCAATCACCATAATAAAACCTAACTATGCAAAAAAATTGTACAATAATATACAACAATCAACCCTTGCTGAAGATCATGCATAGTATTTTTTAAGATAGATCCCATTTGTAGGCTCTGCCAACGCTGTCCCCTTGTAATCTACTAGCTCATAGGAACCCTTCTCTAACACACGTTTGAAAATGTAAGGACCATGCCAGATGGGATTAAATTTTCCTGCCCCCAAGGGTTCTTTATCTTGATCGCACAAAAGGACGAAATATCCTTTACTAAACCACCTCGGATGGATAGATTTATCATACAGGACCTTAACGTGACGCTTATTTACTTCTAGAGCCACTAAGGCATCTCAGCGCTGCTCATCAAGCTGCTTTAAGTGGACTAAACGTTCCTCCAATGGGGAAGTGTCTGGTAAAATCTCTATGGCTAGATTCAATGAAGGGATTTTGCATTCAACCAGCAAGACAGACTCCACTCCATGTACAAGCTAATATGGAGAAAAACCGATGGTAGTCTTAACCGCAGTTCTATAATCCCACAAAGCAGGATATAACATGTTAGGCCAATTGGTCTTGCTTTGTGCGATGGTTCGTTGGAGAATGGACTTAAGTGATTTGTTCACTACTTCAACCTATCAATTTGCTTGAGGGTAATAAGAAGAGGAATGGTCCTGCTTATACCCTAACCTCGAGGCCAACTCTTCCATCATTCGATTCTTAAAGTGCCTACCATGGTCAGTGACAAGCTCCTTTGAAATACCGAACCGAGTAATGATCTGGTTGAATACGAAATGCATGACTGTCTCACCATTGGATTTAACTGTGGGCATAGCCTCAGCCCATTTTGTGAAATATTCAACAGCTGCTATAATATGATGATGCCCTCCCAGCTAAAGCTGGGTTGTAATCCATGAAGTCAAGCCCCCACTTAGTGAAGGGACCAGTGGTGATAATCAGATGTAACAGGGTAGTATGTGAGAACATATTACATGCAAACACCTAGGAAGGGTGGCACTTCTTGACCACATTGACACAATCTTTAAAGATAGATGTCCAAAAATAACCAGCTCTCAATATTTTTTGGGCTATAGAAATCCCAGATAAATGACCACCACACGTCCCTTCATGGAAATCATTCAGCACAAGCTCAGCCTCCTCATGAGTTAAACAACGACATAAAATGGAATCTACCCCATGGCAGTACAATGTGCTATCCAGTATAAGGTAGTTCTTGGATATGTGACATAATCATCGTCATTCATCCCATGAGAGGTGAGTAGGGACCTTCAATGTTTGTAAATATATGATGATATCCCCATACCATGGATCCAAAGTTGAGATCAGGAAAATGTGCTCATCGACAAACGTGTCTTCACAAACTTCCTCCTCCTACTCTCTTGGGAAATTAGATATAAGCTCCGCAAAAATCAACGATTTTTTTTATTTTTCCAAAACAAACTCGAGATCGAATTCTTGTAAGATGAGGATCCACTTATTATACTTTCCCCTTATCATCCTTCTAGTGAGGAGGAACTGAAATGATTGACATGGGCTACCACCAAGGTCTGGTGAAGGAGAATGTAGTGCCTCAATCTCTGAACCGCATGAACGGTAGCTAAGGAAAGTTTCTCCACATCTACCAAGTTTCAGCTCAAATCATATATGACATGCTTATGGAGCTCCTCATCCTCCTAAACCAAAACCATACCAATCGTCTCCATGGACACGGCTTCATAAAGCAAAAAGTCACGGCTATAGTTGGGTGGAAAAATCATGGGGGCCATTGCTAAGGCTCATTTAAGTGCATCAAAGGACTCCTGGGCTTGCTCATCCCAGCAAATGTAGTGTCCTTCTTCAAAATATGCATAAATACTTTATTCAAATTGGCAAAGTTAACCACGAATCTCCACAAGAAAATTTCCATGCCTTGCAAACATTGAAGAAGTCTAATGTTTCTCGGGGCAGACAATTGAAGTATTTCCTCAACCTTTAAGGGATCGACTCTTATACCCTCCTTGGAGACAATGAATCCTAACAAGTGACCATAATTCACACAAAATATTCCCTTATGAGGATTTAACCTAACTTGGTAGTGGTGGCACCTTTCGAATACTAATCTCAAATGGTAGGAATGACACACTCTCAGACGAGAATGAGTAGCAAGGTCATCCAAAAAGACTTTAATAATTGATTTGAGATCATGGAAGATCAAGGTCATAGCCCACTGAAATGTGGCTCCAACATTTTTAAGACCAAAAGGCATCTTCTGATATGCAAATGTACCCCAAGGACAAATAAATGCAGTTTTATGTTGGTCCTCAGGTTTGATATGGATTTGATTGTATTCGGAAAAGCCATCTATAAAGGAAAATACCTCGCTGCTTGCACACTCATCCAAAATTTGATCAATAAATGGTGTGGGAAAATTATCCTTAGGACGAGCACGATTCAAGTCACAGAAATCAGTGCATATACGGATCGCTCCCTGCTTCTTATCAATCGAAATGGGGTTTGAAACCCACTTTGTCAAGGGAATGAGATAGATAAAATCGGCATTTAACAACTTTTCTATCTCAACCTTAATCATGGGTGCTTTTCTAGGATTCACTACATGCAAGCGTTGTCGAACAGGCTTCACACTTGGGTAGGTCTTGATTTCATGTTCAACAATACGAGGGTCGATACCTGGCGTTTCCTCGTATGACAAAGCAAATATATCATGAAACTCTTTGAACAGCTTGGTATACTCCTGAGTCTCAGCATGTGAATATTCTCAATCTTTCCAAGATCACAAGAGATATTGATATGGATGGTAGGAGATATATTCACCATGTTTCCATCAGCCATCAGACTAGGAGAGCTCAATGGAACCATGGGACTACCAATTCTCTCACTAAGAATATCCCTAAATTCCTCACACTCCAAATGATCAAGCTTAGGAAGAAAATAAGATTTATGATGTAACTCTTCCCAAGGTGGCTCAACCCTAGACATGGCCTCAATAATAGCTTCATCTGATGGAAAAACACTATCAAGGCAATCATGTGAGTGAGAGGACTCAACTACCCATGCAGGAAGCAAATATGGGTCCTCCTCCTCTGTCCATGAAGAGGAAGGACTAGGCTCTGCAACACATTGAAGATTCACTTGATATGCTATCATTGCTTGAAGAAACGACACGTCTGTTTCGATAGGCTTATTCGAAGGATTCGGTGAAGGAAAAATCCATGGATCTTCCATATGGGTAGTGCAAAAAGAAACTGAATTCAATGAAGATGAATCCCCACCAAAACTAGACCCGATCATAAGAATGGGTGCAGGACAACTAAATGTTCCCATAAGGGATGGATACATGCCAACACCCACACTGCCAGTTGCCAGCTAAGAATGATCGATAATCGGGATGGAAGCTCCCGATAATGAAGTAACACTCGGATTTTTTAATGGTGTCTTATAAATCGTAACAATATTCCCATTAAATGGAAAGCATACAACTTGAAATAGAGAAGAAGATACCTCTTGCATACTATACATATAATTCCTACCGGATAACATATTGTAATCAAGGGGTGCATCAACCACGTCAACCTCAATTGCAACGGTCTTCCCTCCCAAACAGACCTTAAGAGAGGGAAGAATCCCATGCAGCCGAAACAATCTACCATCAGAGGTAGTCAACATGGTAGTGGATTTAGATAGCTTGGGGGAACCCAAACCATTCCAACATGAGAAAGACATCATGGAAGCAGCAGCGCCTTCGTCAATCACAGTGCATTTGATGGTCATGCTAAGACATTCTACGTGAATCAAGAGAGACACATAGAAAGGAAAGCGAGGCTGTAATCCCGCGGTTTCAAATTTGATGACGGAGGAAGAGTTATCATCGTTAACACCAAGAGAAGAAAGCAAGGCCTTCCTTTGCGATGGACAAATATGAAGAACTTCAAGCACAGACATCGCACAATGAGTGTGGCCCAAATCCTTGACAACAGAAAAGTTTTGGGTGGCTTGTGCTTTAGGATTGTGCCCCAAACGCTTTAAGACTCCCTTAGGAATGTGAGGTACACTCTCAAGTTTATCCATAGGATTTTCAATATGAAAAGGACTCTTTGTAGGAAGAGGTTCTTTTCCAAGATCTGGTTGTGACGAACCATAGTCCTTCTCACAAGTCACAACCCTAGTAGCACGCACCATGTTGATGCAACCATTACCACTACTGGTTTCCGACGGATCTTGATATCCACCAAACTGATCATGGGTCCTCGAGTTCATGTTTTGATTATGAGGTAAAGGGTTAGTCAGCATAGCTGGGCCCTCTGCTATTAACCTCGAGGCGTCTTCCATACGAGGGCACAAGTGAGTGAGGTGGTCATCCTTACACAACTTGCAAGGAAAATTAACCTTACATTTATACTGCTTGTCCCCCCCAGCATTGCGGGAATTCTTGTCATTAAAATTTTCATTTTCATTTGTATTCCCACCCTTACGACTGTTTTTACCATTTTTCTTATCCCTTCTGGGTTGCTGGTTACCCTTCTGGTTCGACAATTGCACCGAAAGCACACTCGTCATTTGGGTGGGTTGAGATGAAGTTGTGGCTTGTCTCGAGGTAGATTAGTTGATAGACAATTGACTCACCTATTGCACAACTGAATCCATAGGTTTGGTACTTGTACAACCAACAATTCCATCGGCATGTGGTCCAAGTTTGACCTTAGGGTCAAAACTAGAATGCAGAGTGTTAGGAATAATCTCATATAATAATCTGGATTGAGCATAAATCAAATCCAATTCTTGCACCCTAAAAATGGATTGTTCCTCATTCTAAACTCTGGGCATATAAACATCCTTCACTATATAAGGTAGTAATGATTTAAGGAACCACTCGAGGAGAAACTCCAACATTATGAAGGCTTTAATCAATCTCTTCCGTCTATGCCACTCCTGGATATGGTTTGACATATGCGTGGCTATGTCTTGCTGAAATGTCGACAAGAGTTCTGTACCAATGTCGTAATGCACTAGTAGCTGAAAGTGATTAAGAAAATTCATAGCTAGGTCATCGAACAAAACAAATTCCCCCCAGGTAACTCTATGTACCATTTCATTGCAGGCTCGGTAAGGGTGCATTGAAATCGCCTTAAACGGATCGAATCATTGTGTAAGGAATTAGAAGAGCACCAAAGGTGAAATGTAGTAACATGTTCACTAGGATCTTCTCCTGGTTTTCCCTCGAATTTGGGAATGTCCGAGGGAAGCTTGTTAGGGACAGTCGGCCAAGCCGGGTCATGAGATAATGGGTTGTTCGTTAGTCTCGAGAAGTCAGGTAAATTTAATGTTACGAGGAAAGGGATCATAGGTTGAGCAGGTCGATGCCACGCTCCCTGATAGTTTTGGTTCACATAAGACTGATTACCGTAGCCACCATGGCCATGGACATAGTACCCTCCTCCCGTTTGACCCATGTAGGGTGGCATGGAAGCACCATAATGTGGTGTACCTTGACTATGTCGAGCTACAAAGCCATAATTCAGGGAGTAAGCAGGTTGTTGATACCCGTACCCATAAGGTGAATAACTTTGTCCATATTGTGGTCCATAATATTGTCCATGATAGGCTCCATAAGATGTCCCATGAGAAATTCCATAAGTGGGAATATGGGGAACTCCCCGTGATAGACCATAAGATGTTCTAGAAGTAGGAATATGACCTCTCGAGACAACAGGAGGTACTTGACTTTAAGACATGACTACGCGAGTAATAGTAGTACGAACATGACTAGTAGCAACATTCCAGCTCGAAGGACCATGTGAATGAGGGGGAGGAATAAAATTCGAAGAACTAGGAATACAGGATGAAGGGACATGTGAAATGATGTAAGTGGTATTCCATATAGTCACTCGTCTTGGTTCTGGTATCTGAATAGGACTACTAACACCAGGACTAGGACGAACGTGTGATGTAGCCTCCACCATTAGGATGTAGGGTGCAATGTGACTCATGCTCCCAAATCTCTTTGTATGGAAAGGAATGGGAATGCCCTGAGGCGTAGTGTTAGGTTCAAATTCTGACACGGCATGCTGTGCCAAATCATGTGCAGGGATACCAGACATGCCATAACTAAGATAACTAGTGCTCACAGGTTCATGATGAGTCTTGTCGCTCAGAAGCCAATATCGGTGACCTGTGAATGAGGGATCATAACCTGAATATGAAGGTATATCAGATGAAGGATCATATACAGGAATAGGATCTTCCTCCCCAACATCTTGAGGTGCAGAGGAAATCTCAGGAATTTCATTTTCATGATCTCCCATCATGTGTGAATCAATGTGAGAAGTAATATGCCTAGATTGTATGTTTAACTCTCCCAAAGGAAGAGGAGATGCGGAAGGTGGAAGTCCTTCTAAACGACAAGAACGAAAAAGCACTGCACCTAAATCTACAATGACTCAAAAAATGGAAAAGACTCTTCTAATTACAAAAACACTAAGCAAGCTAGAATGCATAGAGCATACACCTATATAATCTAGAGCCAATCACAAGAAAACAAGGGTAGGATATCTGAGCTCTCAATTGAAGAAGGTATGTCTCACCTAAGAGAGGCTTGAGACTCCCATACACAACAAGCGGAGGTCCGTAACCAATTATTGTGGCCCTTAGCTTCAACGCATATAGTGACTATGCTGTCCGACCCCAACCTGGCCGGGACACCTATAGAATAACCCCTGCAAAGTACCCTTTTGATAACCTAGGTAAGTCCACTAAGTTCGCCTCAATATAATCAATGCTCATGCAGACGGTCGCAGGCGGGATTGACTGTATGGGTAGGGTAGCAAAGACCGAAACTCTCTAAAGAGCCCCCAGATACAAATACAATCCTAGAAATATCTCTGGTGCTACTCAGTTATGACTAGGGGTCATCCCAATCAACAACCGCTCACACTGCCTCATGCTTAACTCCCTTGTAAGAGGAGGGTCCTGGAGAAACACTAATTATACCAAGGAATTTCACACTCTCACCTGGACAGATGCATACATGTTTTTTTTAGTTGTCTTGGAGAATTTACTCACAATGAACTATTCCAAGAACCTAAAACCTAATTGTTGGTATACCTTATAAAATAAAATAGTGTAATCCATTTTAATTAAGCCTTGATTTTACTTGGATTATTACTCAAAAATGTAGATGATCGTGCAACCAATGGTGTTATGATGCAACATGAAGTAAAATGCACACCTAACAATCAATGCAAATGCATTGTGTCGAATGAAAAACAGGGCATGCTACTACGTGAAATGTAAAATTTTCTTCAAATGACAAATGCAATCATTCCTATATCAAAGACTGACTAATACTTCTAGAAGCAAACCTAGTGCAAGTACCATGCAAAATGCAAAGTGCAATGATGCATAATGATGCAAAGAAGCATTTTTTTTGGATTTTTTCAATAAAAATGAGATAATAAAGCAAAAGAATGACTCTACCACCCCTAGACTTTGCAAGAACTATCAAACAGCACCCAAGCAAAGCACTAAGGTAAAATAGACCTAATGCGCTAATCCCAAAACAAAAAAATGAAAATGCAATGACAAGAACATTCTTAAAAAAAAAATTACCCTAAAAGGTGTCTCTGGTCAGAAACAAAGGTGTATACAGACTCTAGAAGCATCTAAGAAGACTCAGCAATCTTCCAAACTCACCCAACAACACTCAATCTTCATCTAAAATGAAAAACTGAGGGCATACGCGACTGTGTGCAGAAAACCCGCGTATATACGCAGATATCTCAGTCAAAACTGCGTGTACACACGGCTATGAGGCAAAAAATCGCATACAGGAAGAAAAAGAGATAAAAATGAAGGCAAAGAGATAAGCTGAGACAAAATTGACTCCTATCAGACACTACCAAGAAAACATGCCCCCATACCCAACTCAGAAACAGAGAAATAAGAGAAATTCAAGAACATTGAATGTCGAAAAAAAACCCCCAAAGGAAAAATGGGTAGGACCTCCCCAACGAAGTCACCAATTCTGTTACAGAGAGAAATTCCTATGGCTTGGGGTACCACAACAGATATATTAACTCCAGAAATCAATCCTTTCCTATATGCAAGAGAAACCAAACATATAACACTAAAGGATCTTGATTCGTACCTTATTTCGGATGGTTGATGTAGATCCCCGTTGAGATTTTCCACTCCCGCTTGTATTAGTAATTTGCTTCCTCAACATTCAGCAAACAAGACAAGCATGCTATATATAATTGTGTTAGACCTACTCTAGCATATATAATCAATAACATATAAGAATTTAAAAACATCCATGGATCAAATACTCATTTAAATACACATTATTGGATAGGAAAATATATTTCTATTGATATAAAACAGAGATTACAATAGTGACAACCTCTGTCAGCACATCTGTGAATCGGAGAAACTGAGTCCCCCACTTGGGCCTCCACAAATTCAATCCTCCATCTCTTGATAGCAAGCTCACAAGCAAAAGGCAATCTTGGGAAGAACACAAAGTGCTCCAAGGGAAAAAGGGATGCAGACTCAAGTATAAGCCCCGGCAACAATGCACTATAGTTTTCTTACTCTTCAACTTCTCCCCTTCAATGTATCCAAAGGGTTCCTTATATAGCTCTTCAATGGGGTAATGGAAGGTTGAATCGAAGTGATCTCAAGGCATATGGAAGGCCAAGAGAAAATTGATTTGGATCCACATCAAGGAAAACTCCAAAATAAGTTGGCCTTTTGCACACATCCCGATGTACACGGGTTTAAGGGTCAAATCTGCGTATATACGTGAGAAAGGGATTAAAAGTCGCTTATGGAAGTTATTGCATTTTTTTAGGGATGATATTGGAAACATAAAACATACAAAAATGGTCCATGGGGTCTAAAGAGTCTATAGAGGGATAGGGAAGGCCATAAAATTGTGATCCACCATGTGTGGTAAAATCACTTGTAATAGGAAATACATCCTTGAAATCTACGAGAATGGGAAATTCTTCAATTTGTTGTTCTTTCTTAGCTTCTACATCCTGGATTTTAACTGCAAAAAGTTTGCAACCCTTCCTAATAGATTTCTTTGCTTTTTCAAGGTGGATATTTGTCTAACGGAAAAGTTATTGGGTATTCCTTGAATCTTTGTTTGACTCCCTTGGCTGTCCGTGCATAATATTGACTTGTTCAAATAGTCAAGCATGACATGGTGTTGTTCAATAATAGTCCATTCCTATAAGTACATTATACGATCCTAAGGGAAGATATTTATATCTAACTTACCTAGAAAACTGTTCATGTCGATCTCGAAGTTTGTTACTAGTTCCGAAACCTATCTTTTTGTACCAATGGCAAGTTGTACCAGCCATGGTTTCTCATGTTTTAGTTTGTTTAGTTTACACGTGTAAATAGTCTTGGGGGAAATATTGCTTCGAAAAGCATCGAGATCAATTAAAATTGAAATAGAAGTGTTTGAAACCTTACCTTCTATTTCAACCATAGTGTTGTGATGGTTTGCTTGTCGACCATCGAGTGTTGCATAGATCCTAGGTGTACTAACCATCTCTTCTATTGTTGGGTCTTCCTGTAGGTTGAGTAGGACTCCATTAGTCTTGTTTCAATAATCTATGGCATAATGGGGCCCTTGGAATTTCCAACTACTAACCTACAATGGGGCATCCTTGGATCCTCCATTTGATGCTGATCTGTTGGTATTTCGTGCAGGCACATTTGGCCTTTCACCTATCTTGTTGAAATTCCTGTTAGAAGGAAAACTATTGTTTTGTTTTCTATATGGAAGTGGTTTAAAACCAAGTTTTTTGTTGTTTGAGAAGGTCCTAGAACAATATCGAATTCTGTTTACATTTTTTGGTCTCATTTTTCCATGTTCATAACAAAGTCTATCCTTGTGTAAGGTAGTGTCTTTTGGCGAGACCCACCAACAAAGCCTCATCAACAGGGGTTCCCACTCTGTCAACACCCTATAGAGAACTCTCCTTGAGCACCGGCCTAGATAGGTTTTACCCTTCCCAGCAATGTCTGCGAAGCAGATGAGGTCTCACCTGAGGCATTCAAGGGAGAGCTGTCGGAATGGATTTTTCGGTAGTCAGGAGGGAGGGTATGGGGATCTGACAGAAGGACACCATAACTACCAAATCTAGAGCTTGCGGTTGATTTTACACTATTTATCCAACTTACAAAGGGTATTCATAACTTATGCAATCATCATATCATCACACAGTTATCACAATGTCGCAGCATTATTCATGAAACATATATACTCATTGCGCAATAGACAATAGCAGGAAACATATTGCATTGACATAGCAGCAAAATAGATCACATTGATATAGCAAGAAGAGACTAGATCACATCTACATTATGCCATCATAACAGAACAAATCATAGCATCATAACATATCATATCACAACAACAATAACAAACAAGATCACATCAGCAATAAGAGACAAGATTTGTGCCACAATCACCATATCATATTAATGTTGCACAATGGAACCACATTACACAATTCTTCTCCAAAACTGAAGACTGCATACATCAGGAAAAACCCAGATCAATTGTAGATACATAGAGAATTCTTCACAAAACCATATCTCAGTCGGTAGCTCTTTCTAATCATGATTCCCCTCTTTCTATTTGCAAAACTAGATATATAAATAGGATTGTGCCTTTACATTGAGGGTTCACTTCTAACTAACTTATAATCGCTAATGACCTATTACAAGAAAACTTGGTCAAATAATATATAAAATATTCAAAGCGGTTATTCTTTCACCCATCGCGCTAATCTGGCCTTGTGTGGTACCACATGAGGTTTTGCAATTGTCGCAATGCTGCGCAACCCACTTACCCAAAACCCCTGCCAATAGTGTCTAGAAATTTCGGCATGTCAAACTCAATTATCTCTAAAAAATTTAGAGGGAGACATCCTAAAAACTGTTCTATATTTACCTTTTTCTTCCTTTATGTAAGGTACATAATGTAGCAAATCCAAAACAATGTTGATAAAGGCATCCATGATCTGGGAGCCCATATTTAACTCATGAAATTCTTTCTCTTTTTTGTCAAAGAATCTTTCAGACATGTACTTTTCTTGGAACATTCCGTGGAAAGTACTCGATCTGATTTCTTTTACTTCATCTCTTTTAGTATGTTTTAGGTCTCTCCACAATCTAGCTTCTTTTCCATTTAAGTTGTAAATGGCCAATCAGGATTTCATCTCGTTGGAGTAGTTATGTACTTGTAATTATTTATTCATACCTAGGAGCCATTCTTCAAACTTGTCCTCCGTATTAATTTCTCCTTCATAGGTTGGTACTTTGATATTTCGAAATTCTCCATGAAGTATGTCATCATTTTTATGCCTTTTCTTGCAACGAGAGGGTGAGCCATCACTAGAATAAATGTGATATTCTTCTTCTTGGAGATCAGAGGTGTGTTCTTCTCCTTCATCTTCCTTTAGACTGCTGGTCCTTCTTTTATGATGATAATTTTCCTTCGATTTTTTTGGTGAATGGGTAGGTTTTCCATGAAGGTTTTGTTAGCACCGGGATTGAACCCAAAGGTTGCAGAAAGGGCTCTCCCCCAAGCAACAATAGAACTGATTTAGACTGCACTTTTGGTCCAGCACAGTCAAAGAGGGATCTCTCGTTTTACTTACCAAATTTGCTCACCCAATATATTCAATCAAGAACGGTTAGGAGGTCGAATTTCTGAATGGGGTAGGTATGTTGTTATAAGGTATAGGTGGGATGATAAGAGAGGAGGACCATTGGGAAATGGAGTCGATAGTCCGGGTATGGAACGTATTGCAGGAGGTAAGCAATTGCAGAAATTTACAAACAAAGGCAAGATAACCGCCCATCTTTCAATCAGGAGATATTTAGTAGGTGATTAGTGGATGAGAGGAAACCGCCCATCACACAGAGAATCTACAGGATGAATTCTATGTGACTTTAGAATAAATTGTTTAAAATGTCTAAAAAGATAGATGGAGCATAGTATGTATGAATTCCAAACTGTTATACACTTATTTCAAACATGAAAGAAAATAACAAACTGGAATGAAAATAGGATAAAAATTCACGTAAGGAAGTTACATATTGAAAGAAATGACGATGCAAGAATCTCTTCCATGAAAGATTATCCTTCCCCTTCAATTTTATTCATATCCCAGAAAACTAGAAACAAATTCCAATGGGGAGCCTCGGCCCTTGAAAGTTTCCCAACCAACCCCTATCTCCCTCTACAAGGAGTATATTTATACTATCTTAGACCTGAGGCTAATCCCCCCAAAAAAACCTAAAAACTGTTTCCAGTCACAATCAAACACTAAAATTTTTAGAATGTGGTACTATTTCCATGATTTAAAAATATTAACCAACATTATGGAGCTGTCGTGCATGGTAATTGGACTAACAACATGGAGTTTTCTTCATTCAGGTAACTTGGTATGAAAATGATCGTTACATCGCTTATTGGTGGTCTACCGCTGACTCGGACTGCTCTTGGCGTGTCTTTTAGCTTCCTTTGAATGGCCTACCTTCTTTAAACCATGGTGCTCAAAGGCTGAGAAGAAACCCCGTGCTTTGGTGCTCAGCCGTTTTCCAGCTCCTCTCTTGTATAGTAACATGGTTATAGGAGGGGACTCGAAAAAGGGTGGCAATGCATTTGATGATGATAATACTTCAAAGTGGCTTTTCATTCTTGTATAGGTCTCTACCTCTGATGAGGAGGGTTCTCTCATAGGCCACGTAGCTGGGTGTGGGTTTGACCTCCTCCTCGCCCCTGGTAAAGTTTTTAAGTGGATATTATAAGGGCAGTGATGAGGGCTTCAGACCTCTACTATCCTAGACCAAGCATTTGCTCCAACAGATTAGCCATCATTGTGTGTTGGGACTTTGGAGGTCATGACTACAACTGGAGGTGTCGAAGGGATGTCCCTAGGATGTAAAAACCCATGTACATCATAGCCGAAGGTAGGGCTATGTGGAAACATGTGAATATCCCTAAGTGCTTAACATCTGTGCCTCGGTGGTTTTTGATTTCTTGGTGTAGATAACCAGGACGAAAAAGAAATGTAATTTTATGTTCGCCAACCATTAGTACCCCCTGTTGAACTAGTTCTCAAACCACACAGCCATTGCTGTCTGTAAAAGAAATCAAAACTTCTCATAATTTAACCTTTCTGGTCTATCTCTCACCGTCTACCCATTTCCATGATTCAACATATTCAAAAGGTGGTGCTCTATAGGGAAAGACGAATCGACCTGGAGATGTCTACACACTTGAATACCGGTCATCGTAACAATAGAATGTGTGACACCATGGGTGAGGATCTTCTCTTCTGATGTTTAGTTATCTTATTGGCCATGGATAAGAATTTAAGCACTTTCTTGTGTGGGTGCCTAACTGGTTTAAAGCATTTGTATCTGACGTTTATTTCCCTTTCGATTACAGTGATGGTGGCTCTTGAGAGGATTCAGTTTGCGGTGTTTCTTTGCTCTATGTAAAGGCTAGATTTGTCACTTCAAAAACCTGAACTTCCTGCTTCCCTACTATTCTTTCTATGTAAGCCATGTACGAGACCTATGGATTCAAAAAAGCTAGTGACATTGGACACAATCTTTGCCTTAGGCCTACCACAAATGGCATCGGGGGATAAATTAGTCTGTCAGGAGGAAAATCATGTATGCGATCATCCCTTCTATTATTAGATATGTCATGGATGTGATACCTATGACATTGAGGCCTTCTCAACCCTTTTATTTGGGTGTCTTTCACATCCGTCATCCACGTTTCTTTAACTTTTGCTGCCAATTCCTCCTTCCTTTCTCCAGTGAGAAACTCTAGATCACAGTATGTTTCTTATCTGTCGATCGAGATTGACCTTTCCTTGCTACCTTCGATCGGAGCAGACCATACCACTTTTCATGAATTGAGATCTTGACCCTCTCCACGCTAGTTCAAATCGCGAAATGAACCACGACCGTATATCTATCCCCGCCTTTGTCGTGAACTTTGATCTTCGTAGCCGGTACCACTTTTCGCGATTTGGAATGGCGACTTTATCCATGCTAGTTCGAAGCATGAAATCCTCTATGGCCGTAGATCTTCTCACACTCTTATCTCCATTGTTAGATGCCTCTGTCCTTTAATCCATTTTGCAATTCAAAAAATCTCATTCTTTCGTGCACGTTTTCCCAACAAAACTGCCTGAGGGAGTTGATCGGGATTCACCTTGATCTCGGCCTTTCATTGCTTGTCTCCTTTAACAGGACTTCATGAATACCAAAATTAAATATTTCCTTGCATATTTCGGTCTATGGAATGATGCTCTATCATCGATATTCTCCGTAGTGATTTTGGATCACTGATCTACAATGCCCCTTTATCTCATTTTCACTGTTGCATGTCTTGACCTTTGGAAGGATATACCACCATATATCATGATCTCATCTTCATCTGACGGTCTTAGCCAATGAAAAATGTCCATTGGATAACCTTAAGAGTGTTTGTATAATTCTTCATTGAATAGGACCCTTTTTGAATTCGTCCAAACCCATAATTCGACGAGTGCTAACAGGGTGTTTGTATCTAGTTTTGCAAGTGGAGTGCTAACAGCTTGCTCCACAAGGGATGCTATCCTCCCAGTGAAGTAGAAAAGAAACCCCTAGACCAATTTCTATATCCATTGGTCTGCCCTTATTCCTTCTTAGAAATATTCAACATGCTCTGAGCCACTGCCGTAGAAAATTTATATCAATATGCAAACTATGCTCTTAACCATACTCTGAAGCTGAGAGCAGTTGTGGCTTAAAACCTGTACTTATAACTGAAAATGAAAAAAAACTAAACAGTACGGAAAGAAATTCTTAATAGACCTCAAGATTATTTGTAGCTACCTACTCTACCTAATTGAGCACAGATGTATAATCAGGTGAACTCTGACTTCCAATGAAGCCAATCAAGAAACTTACTGAATAATTTTGTTTCCTTTTCATGCTTGATTAAGAATAGTGATGAAATGCATAATGGAAGAAGGCTATAACATATAAACTTATATTTACAGTAGAGATACAACCAGTCCTTACCATTACCCAGCTTCTCCATGTACTCTGCTATGGGGTCATAGAAAGCAAGACAACCTCCATCATATTCTATCCTTTGTTCATCATGGGAAAGCTGTCTGAAACACCCTTCCTCTGGTGAACTATCAGGATGATATTTGAAAGATATTTTAAAGGTATTCCCATGATTGTGTTCAAATGAAATATCCACCCTTTCGTTCAATACTTTTGTAGCTAGAATCTCACCTTCCTTATATGCTTTAGCATGGAGATCATCTTTTTCCTCAACAGAATCGAGCAAGAACAATATTTCTCCATGGGATGATATTCCTGAAGGTGAAAAGTAAAAAAAGGCATTTATTTGAGAACTCTTACCTCCTTCTTTGTGACCCAATGCCTCATAAAAAAATCCTTATGTATCATTAAGTGGAGAGGGATTGCATGATTGTTACTCTTTATCATATTCGGTTCCAAATAAGTCTATGGAATGCACCATTTCCTCTAACCTATGTCTCTGATTAGAGGTTTTACGTCTGTGCCTTATTAATTCAAAGGAGGAATAACAAAAGGGAAGAATGTCACCTTCAACACACTTATTATCCTTTCCTATCTAAACCCTCTGACTTTGGATTGCAACTTGATTTTCTCCATTAGCAGACCTTGGTTCTATAGCTGGCTCTTTGGGTATAACCTCTAGGTACTCCTCCTCATACTCATCATACAAGGTATACCGAAATCCCTTTTAAAATGATCATTAATGGATTCGGTGCTAAGCATATTGCAACCTTCAGAAAATAAAATGGAAGAAGCATATGCTTCTATATCAGGTTGATCATTTTCTTGTCTAGTAAGGGGAAGCTTTAGCCGAACAGGGAGTACCCCCTTTTGTTTATGCGGCCCAACCAATTTCAATGTATCCTCTATTTCACCACCGCTGTCTTGACCTAACACTTTTTGAGACATATTAAGGTTTTCTTCAACCTCCAAACAATCAGTAAACATGTGTTGCAGAGTGGTTGATTTTCTTTCCAAAAGAAGTATTGACAATTCAGGAGGAAAGGTAGCTACATAATAGACTTTGGCAGTGTTTTCGAGAGGTTGGACTTCCTTGCGCATGTTATAATAAAAGCTTGCAAATATTCTGTTGAAACTAGACATGTCCTCACCCTCATGCCTCTTTAGGGAATAGAATTATAAAAGTATTTGATCCAGTGGCCTCCTCCTACCCCAAAATTTCAAAAAGGTGCAAGAAAGCTCTTCCCAGGTACTGATGGATTGAGGCTGCAAGTGTTTGAACCATTCTTTAGAATCTCCTTATAAGGTCTTGGAAAAATCCCTCATGCAAACATCATCATGTTCTATTTCAAAAAGGTCAAAGAAATGTTCAAAATCTTGTAAATGTTTCTCAGCAGTGAGGTCTTTGGATTCTCCCTCAAATTTGGGGAGGTATTTGCAATGCTTCACAAGAAAATCATGTAGGATAGGAGGCAAGTGTAGTGGATTTTATCGTCTTGGAATACTGGGAGAGACTGGGTTAGGTGAAATAGGTATGCTACCAACCATGGTTTCATTAGGTTCACAGGGGTGACCTTTGATGTCATGAGCTTCAGGAGAAAGGTCTTGGTCAAAATAAAATGTACAAGACGATCTAATGCTTTCGGTTTGTAAAGAAGGATATACAGGAATATATTCATAGCTCTATTCCGAGCGAAATGAACCATGGAAGGATGTTTTGAAAAATTTAGGAAAGGATAAGAACAAACTTACAAGGCAATACAAGGCGTCTTGGAAGAAATAGAAACTTGAGTATCTTACCCTTTCACCATGCATTTTCAAGACTTACAACGAGCTCTTTTTCCCAGCAGGGTCTACTAGTTCTTTCTGACAATTTGATTTCTGAGTCATACCACCAGTAGATTCATTGAAGTCTGAATCCTTTAAGAGTGGAATCGCCAGGTGAAAAGTGCACAACCTTCTTGATTTCTAATTGTTGTTCACCATTAACAACCAAATCTGAAACTATGTCGTTCATGCCCAGGGATGATATTCAATCTCGTCCCCGGCAACGACACTAGTTTGTTAGCACTGTGATTGAACCCAAAGGTTATGGGATGGGATCTCCCCCAGGAAACAACAAAATCACTTTATACTGCACTTCTGGCCCAGCACAGTCAGAGAGGGATCTCTTGTTTTACTTACCAAATTTGCTCGCACAATATATTCAATCAAGAACGGTTAGGAGGTCAGATTCTTGAATGGGGAAGGTATGTTGTTATAAGGTGTAGGGGGGATGATCAGAGAGGAGTAACATTAGGAAAAGGATTCGATAGTCTGGGTATGGAACGTGTTGTAGGGGGTAAATAATTGCAGAAATTTACAGACAGAGGAAAGATAGCCGCCCATCGTGAAGAGCATCTATAGGATGAATTATGCATGACTTTAGAATAAAATGTTTAAAATGTCTAAAACAATAGATGGAGCATAGTATGTATGAATTCCAAACTATTGTACACTTATTTCAGACATGAAAGAAAATAAAAAACTCGAATGAAAACAGGATAAACATTCACGTAAGGAAGTTACATGTTGAAAGAAAAGATGACGCAGGAGTCTCTGCCATGAAAGATTATCCTTCCCCTAGAATTTTATTAATATCCCAGAAAACTAGAAACAAATTACAATGGGGAGCCTCGGCCCTTGAAATTTTCCCAACCAACCCCTATCTCCCTCTACAGGGAGTATATTTATACTATCTTAGACCTGAGACTAATCGCCAAAACAAAACTAAAAAAATATTTCCAGTCACAATCAAACACTAACAGTTTTAGAATGTGGCACTATTGCCACAATTTACAAATATTAACCAACATTATGGAGTTGCCATGCATGGTAATTGGACTGACAACACAGATTTTTCCTCATTTAGGTAACTCGGTATAAAAACGATCATTATATCACTTGTTGGTGGTTTGCTGCTGACTAAGATTGCTCTTGACGTGTCTTTCTGCTTCCTTTTACTGGCCTACCTTCTTCAAACCATGGTGCTCAAAGGATGAAAATAAACCCCATGCTCCGGTGCTCAGCCATTTTTCAGCTCCTCTCTTGTCTAGTAACACGGTTATAGGAGGGGATTCGAAAAAGGGTGTCTATGCATTTGATAATGATAAGGCTTCGGAGTGGCTTATCATTCTTATATGGATCTCTAACTCCAATGAGGAGGGTTCTCTCATAGGCCACATAGCTGGGTGTGGGTTTCACCTCCTCCTCACCTCCAATAAAGTTGTTAAGTGGAGATTATAGGGGCGGTGATGAAGGCTTCAGACCTCTACTATCCTAGACCGAGCATTTTCTCCAATAGATCAGCCATCATTGTGTGTTGGGAATTTGGAGGTCGTGACTACAACTGGAGGTGTCAAAGGGATGTCCCTAGGATGTAAAAACCCATGCACAGCATAGCTGAAGTTAGACATGTGTGGAAACAGGTGAATCTCCCTAGGTGCTTAACATGTGTGCCCTGGGGGTCGGCAATTTCTTAGTGTAGATAACCAGAATGATGAAGAAACGTAATTTTATGTTCGCCAACCATCAGTACCCCCTGTCGAACTAGCTTCTCAAACCACTTGCTGTGTGCGCAATAAATCACTGAAATTCTTGTAATTCAACCTTTCTAGTCTATCTCTCACCATCTACCCATTTCCATGCTTCAACAGCTTCAGAAGGTGGCACTATATAGGGAAATATGAATCGACCTGGAGATGGCTATACACTTGAATACTGATCATCATAACAATAGCATGTGTGACACCATGGGGGAGGATATTCTCTTCTGATGTTCAGTTATCTTACTGGCCATGGATAATACTTTAAGCACTTTCTCGCATGGATTCCCAACTGGTTTAAATCATTTGGATCTGAATTTTCTTTCCCTTTCGCTTACAGTGATGGTGGTGCTAGACCAGATTTAGTTCACGGCGTCTCTTTGCTCCATGTAAAGGCGAGATTCATCACTTCAAAAACCCGAACTTCTTTCTTCCCTATTATTTTTTCTACGTAAGCCATGTGCCAAACCTATGGATTCGGGAAAGCTGGTGACATTAGACACGATCTTCGCCTTCGGCCTACCACAAATGGCATCGGGGGGATCAATTAGTCAGTCAAGAGGCAAATCATGTATGCTATCGTCTCTTCTATTATCAGATATGTCATGGATGTGATACCTACGGCATTGAGGACTTCTCAATGCTTTGATATGGGTGTGTTTCACATCCGTCGTCCATGTTTCTTTAACTTTCTCTACCAATTCCTGCTTCCTTTCTCCAGTGAGAAACTCTAGATCGCAGTATGTTTCTTATCCGTCGATCGAGATCGACCTTTCCTTGTGACCGTTGATCAGAGCAAAACCTACTGATTTTTATGAATTGAGATCTTAACCCTGTTTGCATTAGTTTAGATCATGAAATGAACCACTACCATATATCTATCAACATCTTTGTCATGATCGTTGATCTGTGTAGCCGGTACCACTTTTCAAGATTTGGAATCGCGACTTTATATGTGCTAGTTCGGAGCGTGAAATAATCTATGGCCGTAGATCTTCTCATACTCTTACCTCCATCGTCAGATGCCTTTGTCCTTTAATCCATTTCGCGATTCGAAAAATCTCCTTCTTCCACGCAATTTTTCCCAGCGAAACCACCTGAGGCCGTCGATCGTGCTTCGCCTTGAGCTCGACCTTTCATTGCTTGTCTCCTTTAACAGGCTTCACGAATACCAAACTTAAATATGTCCTCGCATATTTCAGCCTATGGAACCATGCTCTATTGTCTATGTTCTCCGTAGTGATTCTAGATCATTGATCTACGACACCCCTTTATCTCATTTGCGTTGCTACATGTCTTGACCTTTGGAAGGGTTTACCACCATAGATCATGATCTCATATTCATTTGATGGTATTAGCCAATGGAAATTGTCCATTGGATAAATTGAAGGCTATTTGTATAATTCTTCATTGAATAGGACCCTTTTCGAATTCTTACAAACCCATAATTCAACTGTTGCAAACGGAGTGCTAATAGGTTTACTCTTTCCAAGTTCTAGAGTAAGGCTTCATTTATTGGTTTCTTTTCTCTTCTTTCATTCATGTTATCATCTTTAAAGCTCTGTAGGTCTACTTGTAGACTCTGTACATTGTTCATTATATCGAAATTCAATTCTACCACAAGTTCTTCTTCTTGAGTTGGGGAATTCATGTTCCCTTCTCTACTGTTGTTCTCTTCAATGTCCATCATTTGTACTATTATTTAAATATGAAATTCAAACATTTAGTAAGAAATAATCTTCTGCTAGTTTACAAAATCACATTTAAAATTTTGGCATATTAATTTATGCAACAAATGTTTCAGTAGCACCCGTAAGGTCTCTAAGAGTTTTAAACTTATCTTTGATACCACTTATAATGTCCCAAAAATCTGCAAATTAAAAAAAATGTAGGGTCACTATTACTACTAATATCTAAGGGACATCTTATTCTTAACATCGGATTTGTAAAAACTTAATTGGAGCTATACTTGTATCGTGAATGTTCTTATTTGGTATAATAATGTTTTGATTACTTGTTTATAATGAATGTTCTTTTACACAACTTAGTATTTATTTACTAAATGATGAGGATAACTTACCTCTGCATCTAAAGGGAAGGGTTGGTTGGATTTTACCTAACGACTCACTCAGAGAGGTAAGGAAATCCTGTGATTTGGGATTAATTAGTTCTCACGAACTAATGCATGATATATCCATGTTTATTGCAGGTGTTCCATCCCTAATTGTATTATGCAAGTCTGTAAAAGAAAATGAATTAGAACTGGAACCTACAAGTTCTTTACACCTAAATGGTAAGGGGTTGTGGCATGTTGTTAAAACAAAACAAATAAATATATGAGGCAAAAGCTATAGAAAATGGACTAAAATATAGAATATGGTGGGTGTTAGTTTTCATATTAATTGAGCCCATGTGAAGATTGAGTGGCCTTTTCGACGTCGGTGCTGACATAAAACCCATGATAGGGTTTTCAAGGACACTCTTTCACATGATGAATGGTGTTGGAGGATGGAGTGAGCTATATTATTGGGGATTCATTGATATATGTGTAGTCTTAGTGCTTACATGGTTAATTGAAATGCTTGAAATGTATGTGAACACAACTTTTTGGTTTCTAATTGTTACACATTCATTTTTGTGTTTGTTCACAGCATACTTCTGATGCACCTCTAGTTTTGTTGCAGGTTTGATGAGCAGGGAGAAACTTTCAACTGTGAAAGTGAGAAGGTTGTCAAAAAAATACCTGGTAACCCGGTAGGAAAGGACCTTCAACCATCTTCTTGGTCGTATGTCGTATTTGGAAGGAAATAGGGTTTTTTTTGTGTAGTTTGTAATGGCTTACTGCTTGGAAAATGCTAGGGTTTTGGGGATAGAACAAAGCTCAGGATTAACTGTAGATTTTGGGAAATTTTGATTTATAGCCTGTTCATGTGGTTGTAAGTTCATGCAACTATGGTGGAATTTAACTGTGTAATTATAATCTTCTGTTTGAAATTTTTATAGTGGTTTTGTTGTTCTATGTTCTCGGCTCTTGGTTGGTTTAATTTATGAAATCGTAGTTACATTTTAAGGATGTGTATAATTTTAATGGTGATAGTGATATCTTACATGGCTTCTCTGTCAATTGGTTTTAGAACTATGTGTTTCCCTTTAAATTAGGGCTCTGTGTAAACAAGATCATAACTAGAAAATGGGGTTTTAAAAATTGATTAGTTTATTTTGGGTACCTCGTTGCCGAGAGAATTGTATTCTAAATTAATAAGAAGGGTATTGAGATATCAGTGCCATTGCTAGCAATGGAACTATGGTATGCTTACTCGTAAATAGTACTTGGATGTGGATATATTTTGGGTTTATGCCCACGCTATATTTTATGAAATGTTTAGTGTTAATGGGTTTTCTTACCTTTGTTAATTTATATCAATTGGTTATTTCTCTTATGTATAGAAATGAAGGGGAAAAGCCATAGATTTGTATTGTATTTAACTTTTTGATAAATTCTTTGCTATTTGTTTATTTACTTGTTGTATCGAAATGTTTATTTTGTTTTCTGTATCGTAGGAGAGGGGAGAGCCATATCTCTGTTTAGTAATTATATTTTTGATGTGATTTGTTAAACATTATAATGATAACGCTGTAAGAGTGGCCTTTCATTCTACCGGGGCTGACAATGCGACCCTAACAGTTTCGAATGGGGATTTATTTGGTTTCGTTAGTTTTGTTTTTGTGTAAACCTTTAAAACATTCTCAACCACAACTTATGGGTTTTGATGTTTGGTTTATTGTTTTTTATTTTATTTACATGGTTTAAATGATCAGAGTTAATTTTTATAAGATTCGATATTGGATTATCGATATTTTTATTTATTTAACTAGTTTATGAGATCCCATCCAATGTTTATTTAGTGGTTAGTTTGTATATTGGATGGCTTGCAATCGTTTGTTTTGATTTAATTCTTTTAGTATTTTTAAGCGGTGAATGGTGCACATATTTTTATATAGTAAAATAGTGGTGCAGGAACATTGATAATATGTTGGGTTACGATTCCAAGGGACTTTGTCCATGGTCCGTGACTTTGGTTAATTTATGGTTTCTTTCCTTTCAAGAAACGTTAACAAGATTTCCACCATCGTTACAGGAGTCGTGATTTATTTATTTTGTTGAATCTTTAGATAGTTTATATATTTAAACGTTGGGAATGCTAATGTGCCAACATTTATTAGTTTGTCCTATCCTTTTACAGGATGGCTGGAAGATTTTCTCTTCATGGATGACTCCATATTTTATTAAATTGTTTTTAATGTTTAAAGCAGCGACTCCTGCGCATCATTTATGTGGTTTTGATCACCAAGGCATTCAATCCCTGGTTCACGATTATGTGTATTCATTTATCCGGTAAAGATGTTTGATTATTGGATAGTTTGTTTACTTAATAGTTATTATTTTTGTTATAGTTGTAAGCCATTGTGATTGTTTAGTATTATTATACTTAAGGGTTTTAGCTTTAATATGATTTTATATATCTGCATGAGGAATTTATACATGTGTTGTGTTTAGATTCTATGCTTATCTCAATGATTAGATATATATTTTATAATGTTTGTGGGGATCTAGGGTTTCCTATGTGTGGATTCAAATACTGATTTCTATGTTATTGGAAAAATGTGTGATCATTTAAAATTTTAAACCTAGTCCAAACCCTAACATAAACATAAGCTTTAAAAACTAATTTAACATAAACCTGATAAGAAATTTATCCTAGAATCTGTATAAGGATTTAAACTGGGATTATAACTTTTGTAATAAAGCATCCTAAACATTAATTCATACTGATGAGGGGTGAATTACAACTCCCAATAACAAACCCAATGGTTGTAGTCACAACGTATAAACATAATAAAAATAGAGATAAGATCTTGAAATGTAGAAATCTCTTACTTGCAATTATGAAGCTTGAAATGGATTAGGAAGCTTGCACACTTCAACACCAAGAATTAATAAAACACTTTCTATCTTTGAACTTAGGAATGATAACCAGATAAATTTGGAACTACCATGTTCCTCCCATGCATGACGTAGAACCATTCCTGGGTCTAATTCGGATCTCCCTGAGCTAGCTCCAACATGCAAGTGATCTAGAACTCCTAAGAGTGAGGTTGCGGCTGTTTGGAAATCAAGTTCTGTATAACAGTGCTTGGTTTTGGAAAATTCTCTCCAATTCTACTCAAGAATAATAATCACATCCTTAAGCCTTCTCTTGGCTCTATTCTCATAAATAATATTTTGGGAAAAGGGAAGTTGGTTTAACTTCACTTAAATCAATATTTTACTATTTTCTTGAAAATAATCTTTAATTTGATTTTAATGTAATATATATATATATATATATATTAACTAGGAACTTTTACTAGTTCCTACTTGAGCTTTAGAATAGAATATTTGTTTAAATATTTTAGTTTATCTTATAATATGTACATAGACTCTCCCTTATTATTTTAGTTACATTTATTTCTCTCTCTCTCTCTCTCTCTCTCTCTATATATATATATATATATCCTCATATACAAATTATATAAACTTTACTTATTATCCTTTATTATTATTCATGCATCATGTATCATAGTTATTTATTTTGATGCTTCCCTTAGTTTATGTTATTTATTTTATCAAGGCCCCAGGTTGGGTTTAGTCGGACAACTAGGTTAGGTAGCTCTAGATCCTCCTTGCATGCTGGCTTACCTCGTTTTCATGGTAGTTCTTCAAGCACTTGATGAGAAGTAGATTTGAAATTTTCATTAATTAAATTAAAATAAGTATGATGAGGATTAGTGTTATTCAGAGTATTTCCAACTCAACAAACTTAATTTATAGTAACCCCTTGTGTTATTCATAGCCTGAGCTCAACACTATAAATTGGGAGTTACACTAGTGTAATTTCTGATCCTCTCGCTCAACACTAATACTAGGATGCACTTGTACAATACACCTAGGGATACAATGGCCAAAGATCCAATGCTTTGGAGTTGATTCTCAATATCAAGTTGGAGTGCTCCAGGGGTTATGCCCAACCCTTCCAATCTTATAACTCATGTGCTCCAAAGCTTATGCTCAACAAAAAATCTCATAACTTATGTGCTCTAGAGCTTATGCTCAACACAAAATCTCATAACCTGTGTGCTCCATGGATTACACCCAACACATCCTATAAATCAATCGTCCATTCAGTCTTCTGCACAATACATCATAAGTAATTTTCTTAGTATATATATTAGGGCTTGTGGCCAATCACATAATAATAAATCCAGTACATCGAGGCATATTCCCAATACATCAACATTATTCCTTGTTCATCAGGGCCTATTCCCATCATATATAATCATATGTATAAGACAACAAAATATGTGCATTGTCTCACACCCAATATATCTATCTAATCAACATATCTCAGGTGTGGTAGGGAATACACCCAATATATAGACATCAACATAACATCAAAGTAAATCATGTGTAGTGGGGCTCATGCCCAATTTAGTTAAGGTCTAAATTCAATATATTACACCACCCTTCATAAACATGCCAAGGAATCTGCATGGAAAATTCTACAGCAAAAGTGTGTAGTTTCAACAGAAGAATAATAAACCTATGAACCTTGTACCAAAAGGGACTATGAGAGCCCCTAAACAACCCCTGAAGTGTTGGGAATGTGGAGAGCCCCATTTATGAAGGAAATTCCTACTCCTCAAACAATCAAATAATGAAGTTCACAACTTGCAAGAATCTCCCATAATTGGGGAATTTGGGAAAATTTTCTGCTGTATTAATGCATCCCTTGAGGATAGACAAGAAGATCATCAATCTGCAATTGTAGATATTGAAGGTACTATTTATAACCAAAGGCCTTCTATACTAATTGATCTAGGGGATACTTTAAGTTGCATCACTCCTAAAATTATGGAGAACTTCCATCTCACCAAGGTAAGGAATGAAAAACCTTGGCCTGTCAAACTGGCCATTGGAGCAAAAAGGAAGGTAACTCATTTCATTGCTAATTGTGAAGTTAACATACAAGATCCTGTGACCAGTATTAATTTGAATATTTTTCCTCCATGATTATATGATATGATTATTGGAATGGATTGGTTAGAAAAGTATAAAATAGTATTAATTTTTTCTGATAAAAACTTTACTTATGTGGACGAGGATCAAATTGTTAGGAAGATAGAAAGTATTAGTAAACATGTCTCCTTAATACAAATTTCTGCCATGAAATTAGATAAGTGTATGAGAAAGGGATGTAATATTTATGCGGTGTGGGTCACCGACCTAATCCTTAATCAAGGCCAAACACATGTAAAATACCATACAGTATTAAGTGAGTTTATGAACGTGTTTATAGAAGAGATACCACGACTACCGCCTCAACAAAAAATATATTTATCCATTGAGATTGTACCTAGGTCTATGCAAGAATATAAGATACCTTATCAAATGAGCATCCCTGAGTTAACATAATTGAATTTTTAGTTAGAATAATTGCTAGATAAGGGTTACATCAGACCGAGTGTGTCGCCTTGGGGAGCACCAGTTTTATTTGTTAAGAAAAAGGATGGGACTTTCAGACTTTGCATAGACCACAGACAACTAAATAAAGTAACCATCAAGAACAAGTATCCTCTGCCTCACATTAATGACCAGTTTGATTAGACATGGGGAGCTAAACTCTTCTCCAAGTTAGACTTGCAATCTGGTTATCACCAAATCGGGATTAAGGAAGAAGATGTTGATAAAACAGCTTTCAGGACCCTATATAGACACTATGAATTCGTAGTAATTCCTTTCGTCTTAACCAATGCCGCTACTACATTCATGTGTCTAATGAATATTATTTTCAACAGGTATCTAGATCAATTTGTGTTAATATTCATTAATGATATCCTGATCTACTCAAAGATAGAAGAATATCATCAACAACACTTGAGAATTGTTCTACATACCTTAAGAGACCATCAACTGTATGATAAATTTGAGAAGTGTGAATTATTTAAAAGATAAATTAAGTACCTAGGCCATGTCATGTAAAAAAATAGGATTGTGGTAGATCTACAAAAGATAAAGGCTATTTCAAAATGGCATGTGACTAAATATGTCATTGACATTCGTTCCTTCATGGGACTCACCGGTTAGCACCGAAGATTCATCCAAGGATTCTTAAAGATAGCCTATCCCATTACTTCCTTACAAACGAAAGGATTAAAGTTTGTATGGTCCTCAAAGTGTCACGATAGTTTTGAAAATCTAAAAACATTATTGACCATGGCTCGAGTATTAAAGGTGGATGACCCCTATAAAGAGTACACCATCTGTAAAGGTGTTGGTAAGAAGGGATTGGGGGGAGAATTATCTCATGAAGGGCATGTTGTATGTTACAAATATCACAAATTGAAAGAACATGAACGAAATTATGCAGTACATGACCTAGAATTGGCAATGGTAGTGCATGCCTTAAACATGTGGCATGACTACTTGTTAGGGAAGAAGTTCCTTTTATTGACACACAAAACCTACGTAAATAATTTGTTTAATCAGCCTGGACTTAATGCTAGGAAAGCAAGATGGATGACATTCTTAAGTGAATTCAAATTTGATGTAAAGCATATAAAAGGTAAGGAAAATATGGTGAGTGATGCACTAAGTCGAAGAACTCACGAAGTGTATGAGATCACTTTGAGCCAACGGGAAAGTGATATGTTGAGAATAATAAAAACAACTAGCATACGAGATGTTGAGTATGTAAATTTATTGAACAAGCTACAAAAAGATGAGGTGAATTTAAATGGGACAGAATTCAATGTAGAATAGAAAGGGTTAATTTGGTTTGAGAGAATATAAATGATTGATGTTGCAGATTTAAAGTTGTTAATTTTAAATTATATGCACAAACCTCCTTATGCAGGACACCATGGTTACCAAAAGATGATAACAACCCTCAGAAAGAAATTATTTTGGCCCAATTTAAAGGAAGATTTAATTGATTATCTAACTAAATCTTTGGAATGTCAACAGGTGAAGGGTGAACATCAACATCCATCAGATTTATTACAACCTATGCCAATTCCTGAATGGAAATGGGAGGTGATATCCCTGGATTTCATCATAGGTTTTCCATTAACACAAAAACAACATGATTTAGTTATGGTTATAGTAGATAAGTTAAGCAAGTCTTATCATTTATTGCTGCGAAGTCAACTTATAAAGTTGTCAATGTTGCAAACATATTCCTGAAAGAGGTATTACGACTTCATGGAGTACCGAAGATGGTAATTTCTGACTGGGATGTTATGTTTACATCAAACTTTTGGAAATCATTGTTTGTAGGGTTAGAAACTGAGATAAATTTTAGCACCAGTTATCACAATGGAAATTATGGACAACACTACAACAAAATACCCTTTTGGGGGAGGTTTTGGAATGCGACAGTTTTGCTAAACCCCCACCCCCCCAAAAAAACATTTTTTAGGTCTTTAGGGGCCGTTCTTAAACCCCCCGCCCCTCAAAAGTCCCAAAAATTGGACTTTTGGGGGTGGTTTTTAAACGCCCCCCCCAACCCCCCTAAAATTCCAATTACCGGGACTTTTGGGGGCAGTTTTTAAACCCCCACACCAAAAATCCAATTCTCAGGACTTTTGGGGTTTTTTTTTTAAACCCCCCCCCAAAAAAAGATCAATTCTCAATGCTTTTGAGGGTGGTTTTTAACCACCCCCCCCTCCCCCCCCTAAAATTCTAATTCTCAGGACATTTTTTTTTTGGTGGGGGGGGTTAGAAAGTCCCCCTAAAGGTGCCTTGCAGCGGTTTTGCTAAAATCCCCTCCAAAGGATTTTTAAGGTATTTAGGGGCGGTCCTTAAAAACTCGCTCAAAAGTCCAGAGAATTTGAATTTTGGGGGAAAAACTCGCTCAAAAGTCCAGAGAATTTGAATTTTGGGGGAGGTTTTTAAACCCCCCCCCCCCAAAAAAAAAAAAAAGTCCAACAAGACTTTTGGACTTTTTGGGGGGGGTTTGAAAGACCACCCCCCCACCAAAATTCCAAAATGAATTGTACTTTTTTTTGGGGGGGGGGGGGGGTTGGAAACACCCCCTATAAAGGTTTACATAATAGTTTTTAAAGGTAGTAGTATATGTTAGTTTTTCAACATTTAAGCTAGCATTATGTTAAGATCTTTTCACTGAGAGAATAACAAGCACAGCAATCACATAAGCACATCACAAGAGACAAGAGACACAAAGCTTTTAGGAGGGGAAACCATAAATGGAGAAAACCCCTCAACTTCCTCTAAGATAGTATCACCACGAGATGTGATCCCAAAAACAGTAAGATGACCTCCCTTCACAATAGCAGCCTTCTGTCTTCTGTCAAGCCCAAGAATTTCCTTCTCCAAAAGTGCGCCACACTTGAGAGAGCAAGAGAGCTAAGTCACAAGTAATAAATAGAGAGACTATCACTCTCTATTTATATTCTTCCGTTGACTTGAAGTGCACTCAACCATGTAGGCTTAACTTATAATTACTTACTCGAGCCTACACCTTAATTAGTGTATAATAACCCAAGTTCCCCGAAACTATGGGTACTTACCTAATGACTTGATATGACTTGATTACATTATTAATCCTCCTGATCGGAACATCGGGGAATGACCACATGACTCAAATACATAATAGAAACATCCCGGAATAAACATTGGGTTACAATATATAAAATACATATAAGAATACATTCCGAAGTTACATATACATCAACACTCCCTCTTAACTAGGAAGGTATTCTTTCGACACAATTTTTCAGCACTGGTCTTCTTCTCTGCATCAACTAGATCATATGAGTCATCTTCATATTCAAGTCATCCTCGTCTTCAAGTCATCTGGATCTGGATCATCTCTCGATCTGGATCATTATAAAATGGCATCACTGGATATAGATCATCACTCGATCTAGATCAACATCACTAGACTGGATCTGGATCATCACTCGATTTGGATCATCTCTTTGGATAGGATCTGGATCATCACTCGATCTGGATCTCTCGGAGTCATCGTAACTGGATCTGGATCATAGCTCGATCTGGATCTCCACTAGTCATCATCAAGTGTGTACTATATCGTCATAGGAATTTCTACAGAGCCAGCCCTTTTTCATGCTGGATGTAGGCCCACCACCTGCAGGTCTTCATCATCACCGGCCATATTGTGGAATCCTCAGGACTTATTACGTGTGTCACAAAACCTCGAAAGAGCATCCCAGGTTGTTACGAGCACATAGCTCTACCTATAGGATCTCCCAGGGCTTCGGATTACATGTGACCTCACCACAAAACCTCGCAAGAGCATCCCAGGCTGTTACGAGCACACAGCTCTACCTATAGGATCTCCCAGGGCTCCGAATTACATGTGGTCATGGAAAAACCTCGCAAGAGCATCCCAGGCTGTTACGAGCACACAGCTCTACCTATAGGATCTCCCAGGGCTCCGAATTACATGTGGTCATGGAAAAACCTCGCAAGAGCATCCCAAGACTGATTACGGGCACACATCCCAACCTAACGGATCTCCCAGGGAACTGAATTACATGCCATAGGACAAAACCTCGAAAGAGCATCTACCAGATATCCCAGGGAACCGAATTACATGCCATAGGAAAAACCTCAAAAGACTATCTGCAGATCTCCCAGGGCTCTGAATTACATGTCCTCCCAGAGCAAAACCTCGAAAGAGCATTTTCCAGATGTCCCAAGGCACCGAATTACATGCCATAGGCAAAACCTCGAAAGACCATCTACAAATCTCCCAGGGCTCCGAATTACATGCTCATCTGCACAACCTGACTGAGTGTTCCTGGTAACTGACCAGGTGCCTCCATTCCTAGAATGGCAGTTTCCCTTACATCTGTCCTACTCGACAGAATGGCCAGCACTTATATCTGACATGGAAGGAACTGAATCCTCTCACCATGACAGAATGGCTCAGCCCTTACATCTGACCTGCTCATCAGAATGGCTTTGGGACTCATCACTGTCTCTGGGAGGAAGCCTTGATCTGGAGAACACCAAGTCTCTCTCTGAAGTACTCAAACTTCAGCCTAACCAATACATCAGCTATCTGTTCCTCCGTCACAACATACAGGAGCTTCACAACTCCTCTCTGCACTATATCCCTGATATAGTGATATTTGATCTCTATGTGTTTCGACCTGTCATGAAACACTGGGTTCTTGGACAGCTTCACACAACTCTGGTTATCACAGAAGATACTAGTAGCCTCCGACGGGAGATCAAATAACTCAGACAGTAGCTTTCGTAGCCATACTGCCTCACAACTAGCTGAACAAGCTGCGACATACTCTGCTTCAGCTGTACTTAGTGCCACATAGGATTGCTTCCTGCTAAACCAAGAGATCACACCTGATCCCATACTGAAGCAACATCCCGAAGTACTTTTCCTATCGATGGTACTGCCTGCCCAATCTAAATCAACATAACCCTCCAGGTTAATCTTTTGATTCGCATCATACTTGAGCCCATAATCAATTGTACCCTTTAGGTACCTCAGAATATGCTTTGTAGCAATCAAGTGAACACTTCTCGGATCTGTCAAGTACTAGCTCAAGGTGTTCACAGCAAAGCAAATATCTAGTCTCGTGTTCGTCAGGTACATCAATGACCCAATCATCTGACGATACATCGTAGCATCACCGACTCTGACGAAGCATCACTCAATAGCTTCAGGTTCGATGCCATAGGTGTGGCCATGTAGTCCATCATCCTGAACCTCTTCAGGATCTCTACTACATACTTCCCTTGTCCAAGGAAGATTCCATCTGTACTCTGCCACACCTCCATACCTAGAACAATAGTGCATCGACACATAACAGGAGCATCACTGGTCTTCGCCTTCAACCTTGAGGCAAAGGTTGGAATCCACTTTACTCTCAGTAAAGCCTAGAGTCATCAATAATCTATCCATCCTATCATATCATGTCGAACCTCAGGATCTTCTGTAGTCACTCCCTCTGAAGCGAAGCATCATACTCCCTCTGTCTCCTGTACTCTATGCACTGAAACATTCTGTACCGGAGTGACAAGTAGCTTCCTATGCTACTAATATTCTATGTGATCATCTACTGCATGATGGAACTATGAACTTCTCTTCAGGTCTCAATACTACGCCCAGACATCATTCTTCTTGAACTGATCTTCCCTTTCTTCTTGGTGGCTGGAAGGTTCTGCATCAATGATGTCACTGCACTCGTCATATTATTCTTCATTTTGAAATGTCGTCACTTGTTCTTCGAAACAAGTCTTCATTCTTCTTTGCTTGTAGGCGATTATGTATGCGATCTTTCCTACAAGTCAAATGAATTTGCATTGTTAGAAACATTTCATAAGGAATATTCATACTGGCAAGTTACTATGCATAAGTATATGATCATGCAACTACTTTAGCCACTACAACATTCATCCATATATCATTGAAACTTTCTAGATGCCTTCCATCTCTACCAGGACAACATTGGGATTGTGCACTAATCCAATATGTCAGCAAAGAGGTTTCATTCTAGATAAGTAGCAATGGATAATTTGTATAGCACCATGAGCTACTTACCCATCACATGCATATTAGTAGTATGCTGTTATTAATGCAAACATCCTATCATGCATAATACAACAACTGAATATAAACAAATGCATAACAAAATAATATAATGAAATGACAATTGAATACTTATCTCTATTTGTTTCAAGGGTAGACTCCTTCTTGAGCCTTCAGCGTCATCATCTTCTTCATTCATAGTCGCATCGTTTCTTATCCAAATGCTGAGGTGGATAAGAGGTTCTTCAAAAGTTGAGTTCTTCATATTCCTCATTGCTTGAGGGATCTTCTTTGGATGGTGAGAGTCAGATCTTCAACTGCTCCCATCTTACCTTCTCTTCTTATGGGTAGAGATTCTTCTTTTTCCCAAAGTTTGATGAAAGTAATCACTTCCTTATAGAACACATTCCTTGAATGAATGAATTCCACGATCCTGGGAGGCCATTCAAGGTGGCCATCATCACTTCCGCATTCTTCGCTTTTTCTTTTACCACTTCAAGTTGTTCTTTGATTTGAGAGACTCTTATGACTGCATGGTCTCTGCATTCTGGATCTTCACATTCTTCAACTGGTTTCTTTAGGTCATATTCTGACTTTGTTCTTCCCTTCAAAAAGCTTAAAATTTAGGAAGACCTTCAACAGCATTGCTTGCAATAGGTAGTGCTCTGTAATGCACATGTGCAAGCCTTCTATGCCAAATCTCATTTGGCTCTACATGGATCAAGCCTTGTTCTAGATGGCCCTTCAATTCATACAAGCCTCCTTCTTGTTCTCCAATCACTACCGCATCATCGATAGTCTCTCCTCCTTTTGGCCACATGATGATTTGACCATCTATGAATGCAGCCTGCATTCCTTTTGCATCAATGCAAAGAAGGTTCTTCTTGAGTCCTGGAACAAACAATACTTCTTTCATTGTTAGAGACTTACCAGAGTCTAGCTTGTATGAAGATTCCCCACTACCTTTTATTGGATATTGGTAGTCATCTCCTAGTTTCACCTTGTGAGGTGATTCATGTTCTGAGAGTCTTACAAAGGATTCCTTGAAATCTGTCATATGTTTGGAAGCCCCACTGTCTATAAGACAATCAACACTTCCATGAGTAATGTTACCTGTGAGAGCTGATATCAGAACATATTCATCCTCACTTGAAGAATCTTCACTTTCATATCTAGATCTCTTTCTGGATGGTTCATCATCCTCTGTAGCATGAGCATGATGTCTTCTTTGGCCTTGACCAAGTCCTTCTTGTGAAAGGCTTCTAACCTCGTCTCCCTCTGAAACTAGAACCTCTATACTCATGTAGGTGTCCAATCCATTTTCTTCAGAGATATCATATACTTCCATGCTTGGAAGTTTTCAACTTCCCAAATCTTGTCACCAAGCTGATCTGATATATCATATTGAAATGAGAACCTCAAATGGAAATAGCAAAGGATTAGATCTTACCAATTTGAGATGTCCGTCCTTGTCCCGGAGTTTGATGATCTAGGGTTTGTCACAGAAACACTAATTTTCAAAACTTGGAATCTTTCAGATATTATTGGATGAATAGATAGATCTCTTCAAATGGAGCTGTCCAATGTACTCCTTTTCTGAAAACAGTGGAGGGAAACTCCCGGAACAGGAAGCCCTAATTATTTAATTTCTTCTGCAGAAATGCCTGTTACTGTTTCTGTGATATCTCTGAAACTACTAATCCTATATGTCTACAATTTCTCATTGAGGTAACCTCGCATGTACCTGATCCAACACCATAGGTTTCATCATAATTGGTTTCACCATTTGGGATTTATGATCCTTTTCCCAAGGTGACCTGTTACTGGACTTTTCAGAATAGCGAAGTTGTACGGAATTCCATGTGTCATTGGTTCATCTTCTGAGTCTGATATTTGGACCATAGAAAGTACAGTTTGTTCCCTTTTTGGAACATCTTCAGGAATTCCATTTGGATCTCTGTAACCCAAGATATTGCAGATCTCCCCAGGTGTCCTATTTATGGATGATTTATGGAAGAGGATGGAACCCTAACGTGGAGAGATCGTATCTCCCAAAATGTAGCGAATCAGAGGCTGAACTTTGGACACATTGTTCATCAGGATGTTATCTTCGGTCCCTATAATTTTCACCTTCTGAGACTTCTCCAATCTCAGAATATAGCGACTGTACCAAAACTTATCAGTTTTAGTATTTAGGGTTTCTCCTAGCTCAGGGTCAAACTAGGGTTTGACTTTCCCAGAGTTTCACCCAACCAAATTTATTGATCCAGGTCTCTAAATTTCCGTTTTGATGAGGAGAAAAATCCTATTCTGGTCTCACCCAAAAATTCCTCTTCTGTAGAAAGCCCTAATTTCCGCATCGAAATTGAAAATGCTTGAAATTGAATTCCGCATCGACAGAAAGATGCACCCTTCAATGGAG
>LPNX010189593.1:57688-123602 GCA_001517045.1 Pseudotsuga menziesii
TGATGACTTGATATGACTTGATTACATTATTAATCCTCCCGATCGGAACATCGGGGAATGACCACATGACTCAAATACATAATAGAAACATCCCGGAACAAACATCGGGTTACAATATATAAAATACATATAAGAATACATTCCGAAGTTACATATACATCAACAGTATAATTCAAATATTATATGTAGTATAATATATAGTAGGATCACTAAAAGAACAACTTCCAAGCATAGAAATAATAGGCACGATATTTTGACCTGGGAAACTATGAGGGATAAAACGCAACAACCTTATGATAGAGATCTTTGTTCAAAGTACAACATAGATCCAAATATATAGTAGTCACATATAGAAGAAGATCTATAAACCTAAAGAACAAAGGAGAAACTCCTGCAAAGATAGGGAACCCGAGAAAATACTTCTTCTAACTGGTAAAGATCTTCTTCCTTGTGTGAAGTGAACTTGGTTGGGTGAAAATGAGTGATGCACCTTGTTATTTATAGTTGAATTTATGTTTTCTTGTTCACTTTAACCAGGGACAACTCGCACACTTAATCCAGTTTGACTTGTCTTTTATGCATAAAAATCAGCGTTTATTATTATATTTTATAATGCCAACTTCGTGAGGATGCCTCACACAACTACTACTTCAATAATCCCTCTTACCCAGAAAAGAATCATCATGCTATAATACCTCTTATGGATATCATTTGTAAATCAAAACTATCTCTAACATCTCTATATCATAAGCAAGTTCTTACAACATAGTATCACTAGTCCATCAAGAAGTTTCAACAACTCAACCCAGTCCATCAGGGAGTTAATATGCACCAAGTCAACCCTGTCCATTGGGGAACATACATGTAACAACTAAAATTATTCTATGAAGGGGTCAAAAACTCAACCCAGTACATTGTTGGTCCACATACATGAGATCAATCCATTCAATTAGAGAGCCTACATGTAATATGCGCTAGTATGCACCAGTTACATGCATCAGTCTCTCCACCCCATCACAGGGTGTCGTTGAGATCTCCCCATTCCATCTAAAAGTGTCTAGGAGAAAGAATTAATTTTCTCCATCACATCACATGATGTCCAAGATATCTCCCCACTCAGTCATAGAGTGTCTAGGAGCATCTGTTTGTCTCCCCATCCCTTCACAGGATGTCTGATATATCTCCCACTCCATTATAAAGTGTTTGGGAGAATGCAGTGGCCTCTCCACCCCTTCACAAGGTGTCCAAGAGATATCCCCACTCTATCATAGAGTTTCTAAGAGAATGTTGTGGCCTATCGACCCCTTCACAGGGTGTTTTAGAGATATCCTCACTCCATCATAGAGTGTTTGGGAGAATGTAAAGGCCTCTCAACCCCTTCACAGAGTGTCTGAGAGATTTCCCCAAAACATCATATATTGTATGAGAAAATGCAGTGGTCTCTCTACCCCTTCACAGGGTGTCCAAGAGATATCCCCACTTAGTCACAAAGTGTCCCAGAGAATGTAGCTATAAAATCATCCTTCCCTCTCAACAAGGGAGTTAACATGGGACTAATATCCCCACTCCATCACAGAGTTACCAGGAGAAGGTATGGGCCCATTTTCAGTCATCTATGGAATATTCTCCCACTCTATCATAGAGTGTTTGGGATAATTCGTGTTGAAATATTGTAACTTCGAAGAATATTCTATATGTATTTCTTTGTGGTCCTTGATGGTCCTACCGGGAGAACCACTTGTATTACTTTGTACCTCGATGCTCGTAATCGGAAGAACTAATAAGAGTCATGAGGCAGTCCCCTCTAATTGTAAAGGTGGGTCATTAGCACCCTAGTGTGGTTACTTGAGCCTACATGTGTAACTCGAGCCTACATGATTAACTCGAGCCTACATGACAGATGAGTTAACTTAAGTGAATGGATGAATATAAATAGAGGTGTAGTGCTCCTCATTTGTAACACACACTCTCACTTGAGTAGCGCACTTGTGGAGGAGAGAAGTAGCTTGAGAAGGAGGAGGATCAGGTTTTTGATCTCCTTGTTGGTTTTACCTTTTTACTTTTTTGGGGCATCTATATTGAGGAAGCTTTTGCTAAAGGTTTTTCCCAGGATAAATCTATGTTGTTCTTGTGATACTGTTTCTTTCAGTGATCCTGTTTATATGCTTTTGTTATGAAAAATTAAATGAGATACTAATGTCTTAGCTAAGCATATGAAAATTCAACATGGTATCAGAGCTAACCTGAATAGGACAGATTTCAAAAGATATATAAGCTAGGGCTTCTTACTTTTTGGTTCTCTCTCCACAATCAATCAGCAAAAGAAGGCTAGGGTGACTCTCCATTGAAGGGTGCATCTTTCTGTCGAAGTGGAATTTGATTTCGAGGATTTTTAGTTTTTGATGCAGGAAATTAGGGCTTCTTACTGAAGAGGAATTTTTGGGTGAGCCTGGCATAGGATTGCTCTCCTCATCAAAATCGAATTTTAGAGACCTAGATCAAGATTTTTGGTTGGGTGTGTTGCCTTCTTTCACACACCTGGGTCACATGGCAGAAATATTCAAGCCACTCGGTGTGTCCTTGGGGGCAAGTCTCAAGTCAAGGCTGTCACCTTGTTCTTGACACCTCCGTTTAGGCTCAAATCCTAATGAAGCCAAGGGGGGTAGACCCTATTAAGTTACTAAGGGGAATTACTTAGTGTTGTGATGTTTAAACTGACTGAATTATTTAGGAGTTTACAATTTAACTATAGATAATCAAAGATGGCAAGATGTAAAGGATGAACACATGAAAGCGCAATGCTGAGACACAATATATATATATAAAGTAATAAATTAACCAGTGCCTTAGAATGGAGTCAAAAATAGAATCAATATGCTTGCATGTGCTTGGAGTGAATGTTTTGCGATTGCCTCTTGGTACGTTTTAAGTTAAGTTTGAAGTGTGAGTTGATTAAAATTGGGCTAAGGGGGGACTCCAGATATACCCGAGAGTACTTGGAGTATGTCCAAAACTAAACCTTCACAGCTACCCACAAGGAATATGTGGGCTGAAAATTAGTCTCTGGGGCTATTGTTCTTAATGCAACCGTTAGGGTGTGACAGAGATTGGCACCCCGAGGTCACTTTTCAGAACTTTCAGCTTCCTTTGGGTATTTTGCACCGTAAAGGTTTGATCTAGGTGTTGGATTTTCACCTGATGGTTTGTTAGTTGGGGAGAGTGGGTCCTAATTATACTAGTCACCCAAGTGTTTTTTATACAGCTTGACTAATAAGATTAACTGCATCCAAGTGCAGAGCATACACACTATAGTCTTGTCAATTTTAGTAAGTTTTAAACTGGGTGTTCTTGTTTAAAAGAAAACCCTCCAAGAACCTCTTTCGATCCAAGTGGATCTCAATTGGGGAATCAAGGAGGGGTTAATTTTATAATTGCTGATAAATAAATGATGAAAAATAAAAGAGATCCACAATTCTAGTTTTCTAATTAGTACTACCACGAATCTCTTTTCCCTTTCAGGTCAATCGAGAAATCGTGGGGTAAGTATTATGATTACTTTGAAAAAACAAAAAGTGGAATATGAAATTAATAATAAAATAAGGTATACTACCCTGCAAATTAGATCAATTCTATTTTAAAAAATAAATAAGCAGAAAGCAACGAAAAGGGCACCGACACAAATCCCCCCAGGGGGGATGGGGAATGGGCTCGAAAGAGCCTATTCCAAAAATAATTTTATTTATTATTGGCTACAATATCAGCGAACAGAAATACCAGAAAATTATCTGTCCTTATACAGGTTGAAACCAAGATCTTACAACTTTGCGAAAATTTCAAGATTTTAGTGAAAAGGGAGACCCCTGGGGGGATTTGAACGCTCCCGAGGCCACTTCGGACACTAGCTTCCTTTATTTTCTATAAGACCTGATAAAATAAAGTGAGCATTTTAGAATAACATATTCCCCAAAATCACTTTAAGAGTACCTTTGGATCAACCTACCTTATCTCAAAAAAAATGAAGTTAAAACTAGCTAAACAGGCAGAAAAGGAACCAAGGAAAGCAAGCTTTCCTTGGGATCTTGGCTTGCTGTTTGTGAAGACAACGAAATATGCACTGATATTTCAGAATATTAAATCTTATAACAGTGAAAGGAAATCTAATGCATGCGATCTACAAGTTTTCTTTAAATTTTCATGCAAAAAGACGAATTCCCTAAAGCTAGATCTAGAATGCTTATGAAACTTTTTCAAGGGAAAGATATAGACTATAGTATTTGATAAGATATATCTATGTTGGAATTACTTTTAATATGATATATCTAAGCAAAATCAAAGCTACGAACAGAGTAACCGGGTAAAAATGTTGATTTTTTATAGAAATGAGGAGAAGATGAGAGAAGGTCGGATTGTTGCTTGAATGGAGCAAGCTGAAAGGAGGCCCTTTTGTGGAGTGCTGAGGGGTAGAGTATTTAGCTTATTGGATAGGAATGGCATCAATATACATCCACACCTTCATCCAATCGGGAACCTGCAACTAAATAACACAAGCCTGCACACACCTCATGACATCTGGATATAGATGTATAAAGCAACAAAAATGAAAGATCATGCCAAAATAACCTTATTTAAGAATATAACTGAAATTTTTGAGCATACATCATATGGATAAACAAGATCAAGCAATATAGCTTTCCTAGTTTACACCCTTACTAGATTCAGCTGAATCCTTGAAGCCAGAACACAGAAGCAGCACAAAATTTGGCAAGAAATTACAGCTACCACATCAGCAGCATAACACTGAGAATCCACACATACACATGCACTACATGGTATAGCCTCCAAAGCTTCTTTATTCACAAATGATGATCAAATACATAGTTACAATGGCAATCCCTTCAGTCCATCTCTAACTAGCTTGGGAGAGGGATCCTCAAGCAGGATATATACAAATTACAGGCCATCCATCCCAGGGGGGGGTGCAATTCCTCATGGAATCAAGTGAAATCAACTAATGGAGAGTTCATCAATGCAGAACTGAAGCTGAACTGAGCCCACTTGTCAACCGGGGGATTTATTGAGCTGACACATCAACCCATACACCGACACATCAGTCCACATAGCATCAAGGAGAGTCCACACGTGTGGAGGAGAGAGAGAGGGCACAATTCCCCATGAATACAGTTGTAGATCAACTTTGGATCTGATTTGATCCCCTCCTTCAGTCAAGGATTTGTCAGATCCAGTCAATCTGCTTCAGATCTGACTGATTTCAATCAAATCGGCTGAGGATCCACTGATTTATGATTTTGGATTTGCTCCATTATTCATCAATTTATTAATTAAAATAATCAATAATTGATTTTTGGGGCTTTCTCACCTGAGTGATGGAAAATCACTCTAAACTTAGGAAATAGTGGGTCCATGGGTTTACATGGTGCTCTTAGCTTGAAAATGAGCACCTACATGACTGAAACCGATTATTTGTCCCACTTTTATTACAAAATCAATTTTTCCAATTAAACTATTAAAAAAATAGCCTAAGTTTTGGAAAAATTAAATTTTAAATAAAAAAACACTGAAAAAACTAATAAATTGAAAAATTGAAAAACACCTAGGGGGACTTAGACATGTTCATATGACTCAAAAATGATGTCTAGCATGTTTATACATTCACACATAGACTCTAATAACCTCGGTAGGCCTAAATTCCAAGCCGACCACCCCAACTTTGGAGGCATGGAGTGAAAAACTCAGAAATTATTAGTCGTTTATTCAACAACCAATAATAACCAAGGGAAAAAACACCCTGGGATGATCGGATTGACAAATGAATTCTAAGAGACCGAGTCTTTTACAGACACTATCATGCTAGAACATTTATTACAATTCCCCCATGGGGTATGAACATGTGATATAGTACAACAAGCACTTCCTAGAAGTACTTCCAAAGGTCTTTTGTAGTCCGAACAAGTTAACCCTGTCCAGTTCACGAGGCTCACTTGATAAAAACCACTAAGTACAACTTAGGTGGTAACATTTTGGCTCCATCTGGGACACATTCTCTGACTGATCTTTTGTTCAAAGGAGAGGATGTGAGAACTCTGGAATCTCTGGGTCCTGCAACGAAATTAGAGTTTGTCAGTAACATGTATATATAAGAAAAAAATAGCTATAAAAACAAACTAATGTACATAATTAATCTATAATGTGCAAAAAGGAATATTTTACAAAAACTAATATACAAAGGAAAATTTTCAACATGGTACAAAATAACTGTAATACAACAATATCTATGATACAACAATATGATATATACAATTTAGAAATACATGCAAGGAAAGGTTTAGAGATTGGCCCTGAAACCACTGATGCCACTAAAGGCATCAAACTGTCTCGGCGAAAAATAGCTTGAGGAGGAAACCATTCACTGGTAAGCTCAATCTTTCTCCTTCCAAGTCATTTAGGTAGAAGGATTTCGTTCCTGCTATTTCATCGATGATGTACGGTCCCAACCACAGGCTGTCGAGCTTTCCATGTTTCCCAGTTTTTTCCCGTCGTTTGTCCCAATGTAGAACCATGTCACCTACTTGGAAGGACCCTAGCCGGGTAGACTTATCAAAGGCTCTCTTGACCTTGTCTGAATTTTTGATACTATTGTCAAGAGAGTCTCTTCTGCTCTGATCTAGCTCAATCAACTGGTTTATTCTATTCTGGATGGCCTCTTGATCTGAGCTGAATGTATGGAGGAGCTGATAAACTGGAAGCTTTATATGGACTGGTAAAGTGACATCAAGGCCATAGACTAGTTTGAAAGGGCTCCTCCCGGTTGAACTTTTCTTAGTGATCCTGTAAGCCCATAATGCTAATTTCATTTTGCTATCCCAAGCCTTTTTATTGTCGCCCACAATTTTTTTGATTATGGTCATTAAGTTCTTGTTACTTGATTCTGCTAGACCATTTCCTTAGGGATAGTAATTAGATGAGTGAGATAGGATAATGCCGTACTTGAAACAGAAAGATGACATCTCAGAAGAAACAAAGCATGGGCCATTATCCGTGATTATTCTAGCTGGCACACCAAATCTCGTGATAATCTTATCTTCTAAGAAGTCCATGACTATAGCATCAGTTGCCTTCTTCGTGGGTATCGCCTCTACCCACTTCGTAAAATAATCAGTGGCGGTAAGAATCCAAGAGTAACCATTACTCGAGTTATACTTGAACTTACCGATGAAGTCAATCCCCCACTGTTGGAAAGGTGCTCGGACTACTATTGGATTTAGAGGAAAGGCTCTCATTTGTTGCTTTCCGGTGAATAACTGACACTGGGGGAAAACTCTGACAGCCTTCTGCACACCTGAAAATAGGCTTGGCCAATAGTAGCTTGCTCTAAGGATTTTGTGGGTGATTGTTTTTGCTGCAAAATGTTCACCACAAAATCTTGGATGGAACTCAACCATGAGTTTCTTGGACTCAGGTTCATCGACACATCTAAGTATCAAACCATCGGGGTTTCTCCAACCCAAACCATCTTTGGTCAAACAATACTTAGTTTCCTTTAACCTTAATTCCCTTCTTTTATGGCCAAGTAAGTGATCGAGGCATGTAAGGTTGCAGAGGAAAAATATGATGTCGGTGTACCAGGGATGTTGTTCTAATCTCTGAAGCTCGTCTGATACACTTTGCATTGAATTCCTGCTCTGGAAGATTACTCCTAAAGCCTTTTCATTTCCTTGGGTCAACATATTTGCAAGACCCTGTCCTTTAATTAATTTAGTAGGTTTTATCTCCAAATCATATTCTTGAATCTTTGAAACCCATTTACCCCTGATTCCTAGACAATCCTGCTGCGACATGATATCTTTAACAGCTGCATGGGGTACATATCCAATGATTTTGGAGTAACCTATATAAGTTCTGAAATGTTTAAGGGACTTGACAAGAGCATAGACCTATTTCTCCATCGTGGTATACTTCAATTCTGAATTTTGTAAGGCTCTACTCATAAAGGCTATGGGTTGCTCTTGTCCCTCCTTATTCTTTTGAAGTAAAACGCCGTCAATGGTGTCTTCTGAGGAAAAGGAGAATATCTACAATTCTTTGGAATAATATGGACTAGTAAAGACCGAGGACATGGATATGGCATTTTTGATGGACTAGAATGCAACTTTTTTTTCATCCGTCCACTCAAACTTATCATCTTTCTTTAATAGCTTTTGTAGAGGTTTCATTAATTCTGCTAAGTTTGGGATGAATATTCTTATTAAATTTGTTTGACCATTGAAGGACTGGAGAGATTTTAGATTGTGAGGAAAGGGGAATTTCTTAATAGCTTCAACTCTCTCAGGATCAACCTTGACACCATCTTTAGAAATGATGTGCCACAACAACTTTCCTTCATCAACTCCAAAGATTGACTTGGAGGGATTGAAGGAAATACCATATTTCCGACATCTTATAAAAACATGCCTAAGATGACTTATGTGGTCAGATATTTCTTTTGAAAAAATAGTTAAGTCATCCTGATATATTTTAATTATTTTGCCTATAAGTTCTTTGAAGGCAAAATCCATGGCTCTTTGGAAGGTGGCACCAGCATTCAATAAGCCAAAAGGCATTCTTAGAAATTTATAGGTACCCCAAGGTGTGGTGAATGTAGTCTTATGTTGATCTTCTTTATTTACCAACACTTGGTTATAACCATAAAATCCATCCAACATGGACATCATTCCTGATCCTATTACTCTTTGAAGCAAAGTTTCCATGTCGGGTAATGGGTAATTATCTTTGAGGCATGATGTATTCAGATTTCTAAAATATATACATATTCTAATTGACCCATTCTTCTTTCTGACAACAACTAAGTTGGAGCACCAAGATGAATGCCTTGTAGGTGCTATGATCCTTGCTGCTAACATCTTCTGAAGTTCCTTCTGCACAATGGGGGCCAACTTAGGATTTATTCGCCTAATTTTTTGTCGGAAAGGTTTGGCATCCTTAGCTTCTTCTGTGAGGGGAATAGTGTGTTGAAACACATCCTCCCTATAGGATTTAAGCTCATCATAACTAAATGCCAACACATATCTATAGTCTTTGATTAGGTTGATCAAGTTGTTCCTTTCCTTTTCCGAAGTACCTTTTCCAATTTTTATTAACTTGGGATCCTTATCAGTTCCTATGTTTATTTCCATATAATTCCCAGTTTTTATTTCTTCTTTTTGTTTTTTATGATGATCCTGATGATCGAAAATTATCTCGAAAGCTATAAGACTATTCGTGATGTGATTCCTTTCATTATCCTTGCACTCCTGATACTCTTTACCTTCCTGCTGATAACTGATCTTGCAACCCTCAAACTCTTGTAGATTGTGGATGAATCTCAAAAGTTGCTCATGATCTTTGAAAACCTGCCAGTGGTCTATATTATCTAGAATTGAAGGTCTAAAATTGATTTCCATCTTTCCATTCCCATTAATAATTTCAACCGATGGTTGGAGGGTGGATGCTGCTACTGCTAATTTATCTGCTAACCCATTCATTTCCCTATGGACCTTTTGAATGTTAAGTGCATCAAACCATTCCATAGTGTCCCATGTGGCATTCCTATACTTTCTTAGTCTGTCATTTTTTCATTGATACTGATTCTTAATTTTGAGGACAACTAAATCTAAATCACCTTTTATGTTCAACATCTTTATCCCCATATCTTTAGTGGTTTCTAACCCTAGGAGCAATTCCTCATACTTGGCTACATTGTTTGATTCTTCAAACTCTAACCTGAATGCAAAGTTGTAGACTTTATTTGAAGGAGATATGATTATGATGACCACACCCTTTCTGGTTTTAGAATAAGCCCCGTCAAAGTACAATTTCCAAACTTCATCGATCATTTCATTTTTAATGTTTTCCTTAATGGGGGCCATGAAATTTGACAAAATAGCATAGTTTCCAAAGTTATAAGTGAAATGAACAAATTCATTTTGGGGCTTCTTAGGGTTTTCTACATGTTGTTTCCTCATCTTTTCTCTGTGGAGAATCACCCTAGTGTTCTCTGATGCAGGTATAGTAGCATATGTCCAATCCATTTGAATGTGCCCACCAAGAGTTGCAGCCCATTTTCTGGATAACAACATACCCCAATTATCTGGAACATCTATCACCACCACATCCATCGACATGTCGATATCAGGGTACTTAGCCAACTTAACCTGTAAATTTAAGATTATCCCTACCACTTCAACTTCTCTTGCATCCATGGCACAAACATTGTGGTAGGGTCAGGTGACCCTTAGATTTAGCTGCTCCATTACTTTTCTTGTCATGACATTTGATGAAGCACCTGAATCTAACATACAGTTATGAAGGAGAAGTTTATCAACTAAGAGGGAGACATAAAAAGGTGGGTGGTCTTCTCTTCTCGGATCGACACTGTTGAGGACTATGGGCATATCTATAGGTTCAATATGTTTAGCTTCAAATATAGCATTGTTATTAGCAAGAGGATCCTCTTAGATAATATTATGAGCTTTACTTTGACTATCCTCTAAGGCTTTCAACAACTTTTCTTTTTGACCGGGAATTTTAAGGACATCAGTTGCATAAACATGAATCTTAGCACTACTTATCCATTCTACCATATCAATATTTGACTCAGGGACAATAGGAGGATCTAGGAGGAGAGGAGTGGTTACCTTTGGCTTGTACTATTTAGATGATGATGGCTTCTCTCTTCCTTGAACCTGGCCTCCTTCATTTCGTTAATTACTTCCGGAGGAGGCATTACACCATAAAAGTTAGACAGGAGATCCTTCTCGAAATCATAATCTGTGGCCTACTGCCAATGTTGGATTGATAGAGGATAGGTTCGGCCCACCATGTACACATGGTCAGACTCGCCTGATGTTGTTTCCTAATTACTGACCTCCGCCATCCCATGTTCTATAACTTGGTTTGCCATGTAGCAAGTGCTTTCTGGGTGGAATTGCTCACAAGGTCTACACCATGGAATTACTTCATCTACCAGGTTATTTGAGTCTAACTGGTTTGGAATCCTAGGCTCTTGCTGAGGAAACTTCTTTTGATACACTTGATTCTATTTTGGATGAAAAGTCCTAGGTCCATTATTTCTCTCCAGTGTGATTATTCTGTTCTGAATATTATTCAATTGCACAGATTGGTTTGTCATGAATTGGTTCTGACTAGTCATCACTTTTTCAAATAGGCTAGTTACCTTTTCCATAGGGTCTTTAGAGGTTTCCTTTTCCTCTAATTCAACAGCCTTTCCCTTCTCTTTGTTGTACGAAGTGTTTCCCCTAGTGTAACCTGGAATGTTGGATTTGCCCGAAGATTGCATATTCCTTTCTATTTTCTCGGCCAGATCCTGGGCAGTTTTTAGATCGGTCGGATCTTTGTCCCTTAACTGGTACCTCAAATCCCCAGTGAAAGCTTCGATGTAAGATATGAGGATGGAGGCATCCCTTGGATTTATTTCTCTAGGGAGTTCCACAACCACACGTCTGAACTTAGTATTAAATTCATCAATGGTTTCATTTTCCATTTTCTTTATATTATGAAGGGCAGCAAGCAAATGTCTTGGTTCTTTCTTTCCCCCCATTTATTCTTAAAACCTTATAGGAATTCATTAAGGGTTTTATATGAATCATCACCAAGGTCACCATACCACTCCATAGCATCATCCTCTAAGGATAAAGCAAAGAGCTTCATTTTGACATCTTCATGGTCAGCGGCAGCACTATTGCAATAACTGACCAGGTTCCTTTCAAACTTTCAGAGAGGAGTCTTGGAAGTGGTAGCATTATTTCCCTCAAACATGGGGAGCTTCTTGATAGCATCATTCAGAATGTCATGAGGAGCACCTGCTATCTGAGAAAAGTCAAGGGGTTTGTAAAATTCCATCATTTCTTGAGATTGGAAGGTATGACTCTCTACAAATATGTGATGGATATCTGAGAGGGATTGTTCTCCTAAATCTTCAAGGTTTCTACGAGAAGTATGCCTATTCAATCTTTCCCTAATAAACCTTTTAGGATCAGGGAGAGGATTGAATAATTGTCGGCGGTTTCTTTGGGTAGAAATTATTGAAGGGATGTTAGACAGTGGAGTTGCCAGATGGATCGAGTTTTAATTTTTATGTTTTTTAAAGACTAGATAAATCAAAAGCTTTTTTTATCTTTTTAGTTGTTTAGAAAAAATTTAAGCCAAGTCGTACTCGGCAATAAAAATATTTATCCCCGACAACGGCGCCAAAAAGTGTTTCTGCCTTTCACACACCTGGGTCATGTGGCAGAAATCTTCAAGCCACTCGGTGTGTCCTTGGGAGCAAGTATCGATTCAAGGCTGTCACCTTGTTCTTGAATCCTCCGTTTAGGCTCAACTCCTAATGAAGCCGAGGGGGGTAGACCCTATTAAGTTGCTAAGGGGAATTACTTAGTGTTGTGATGTTTAAAATGACTTAGTTATTTAGGAGTTTACAATTTAACTATAGATAATCAAAGATGGAAAGATGTAAAAGATGAACACACGAAAGCACAATGCCGAGACACAATATATATATAAAGTAAGAAATTAATCAGTGCCTTAGAATGGAGTCAAAAATAGAATCAATATGCTTGCATGTGCTTGGAGTGAATGTTTTGCGATTGTACTTGGAGTATGTCCAAAACTAAACCTTCACGGCTACCCGCAAGGAATATGTGGGATGAAATGGAGTCTCTGGGGTTATTTTTCATAACACACCCATTAGGGTGTGATAGAGATCGGCACCCCGAGGTCACTTTTCAGAAGTTCCCGCTTCCTTTGGGTATTTTGCCACCGTAAAGGTTTGATCTAGGTGTTGGATTTTCACCTGATGGTTTGTCAGTTGGGGAGAGTGGGTCCTAATTATACTAGTCACCCAAGTGTTTTTGATATAGCTTGAATGATCGGCCGAACCGTATCCAAGTGCAGAGAATACACACTGGAGTTGTCAATTTTAGTAAGTTTTAAACTAGGTGTTTTTGTTTAAAAGAAAACCCTCCAGGAACCTCTTTCGATCCAAGTGGATCTCAATTAGGGAATCGAGGAGGGGTTAAGTTTATAATTTCTGATAAATAAATGATGAAAAATAAAATATATCCACAATTCTAGTTTTCTAATTAGTCCTACCACGAATCTCTTTCCTCTTTCGGGTCAATCAGGAAATCGTGGGGTAAGTATTATGATTACTTTGAAAAAAAAAGTCGAATATGAAATTAATAATAAAATCAAGTATACTACCCTAAAAATTATATCAATGCTAGTTTAAAAAATAAATAAGCAGAAAGCGACGAAAAGGGCACCGACGCAAATCCCCCCACGGGGGACGGGGAATGGGATCGAAAGAGCCTATTCCAAAAATAATTTTATTTATTATTGGTTACAATATCAGAGAATTGAAATATCAGAAAATTCTTGGTCCTTATACAAGATGAAAGCAATATCTTACAACTTTGCAAAAATTTTAAGATTTTAGTGAAAAGGGAGACCCCTGGGGGGATTTGAACGCTCCCAAGGCCACTTCCGATAGCAGCTTCCTTTATTTTCTGTCATAAATGATAGAATACAGCAATCATGTTAGAATAAAATATGCCACAAAATCAGTTTAAGAGTACCTTTGGATCAGCCTACCTTATCTCAAAAAAAATGAAGTTAAAACTAGCTAAACAGGCAGAAAAGGAACCAAGGAAACCAAGCTTTCCTTGGGATCTTGGCTTGCTGTTTATGCATCCAATGAAATATGCAGTTATATTTCAGAATATTAAATCTTATAACAGTGAAAGGAAATATAATGCATGCGATCTACAAGTTTTCTTTAAATTTTTATGCAAAAAGATGAATTCCCTAAAGCTAGATCTTGAATGCTTATGAAAATTTTTTAAGTGAAATATCTAGACTATAGTATTTGATAAGATATATCTATGTTGGAATTACTTTTAATATGATATATCTAAGCAAAATCAAAGCTACGAACAGAGTAACCGGGTAAAAATGTTGATTTTTTATAGAAATGAGGAGAAGAGGAGAGAAGGTCGAATCATTGCTTGAATCGAGCAAGCTAAAAGGAGGAACTTTTGTGGAGTGCTGAGGGATAGAGTCTTGAGATTATTGGATAGGAATGGCATCAATCTAGATCCACACCTTCATCCAATCGGGAACCTGCAACTAAATAACACAAGCCTGCACACACCTCGTGAGATCTGGATATAGATGTATAAAGCAACAAAAATGAAAGATCATGCCAAAATAACCTTATTTAAGCATATAACTGAAATTTTTGAGCATACATCATATGGATAAAAAATATCAAGCAATCTAACTTTCCTAGTTTACACCCTTACTAGATTCAGCTGAATCCTTGAAGCCAGAACACAGAAGTAGCACAGAATTTGGCAAGAATTTGCAGCTACCACATCAGCAGCATAACACTGAGAATCCATACATACACATGCATTACACAGTATAGCCTCCAAAGCTTCTTTATTCACAAATGATGATCAAATACATAGTTACAATGGCAATCCCTTCATTCCAACTCTAACTAGCTTGGCAGAGGGAGCCTCAAGCAGGATATATACAAATTACAAGCCATCCAGCCCAGGGGGGGCACAATTCCTCATGGAATCAAGTGAAATCAACTAATGGAGAGTTCATCAATGTAGAACTGAAGCTAAAGTGAGCCCACTTGTCAACCGGGGGCTTGATTGAGCTGACACATCAACCCATACACTGACACATCAGTCCAAAAAGCATCCAGGAGAGTCCACACATGTGGAGGAGAGAGATAGGGCACAATTCCCCATGAAGACAGTTGTAGATCAACTTTGGATCTGATTTGATCCCCTCCTTCAGTCAAGGATTTGTCAGATCCAGTCAATCTGCTTCAGATCTGACTGATTTTAATCAAATCGGCTGAGGATCCACTGATTTATGATTTTGGATTTGCTCCATTATTCATCAATTTATTAATTAAAATAATCAATAATTGATTTTTGGGGCTTTCTGGCCTGAGTGATGGAAAATCACTCTAAACTTAGGAAATAGTGGGTCCATGGGTTTACATGGTGCTCTTAGCTTGAAAATGAGCACCTACATGACTGAAACTAATTAGTTGGCCCACTTTTATTACAAAATCAAATTTTCCAATTAAACTATTAAAAAAATAGCCTAAGTTTTTGGAAAAATTAAATTTTAAATTAAAAAAACACTGAAAAAATTGAAAAATAGAAAAACACCTAGGGGGACTTAGACATGTTCATATGACTCAAAAATGATGTCTATCATGTTTATACATTGACACGTAGACTCTAATGACATCAGTAGGCCTAAATGCCAAGCCGACCACCCCAACTTTGGAGGTATGGAGTGAAAAACTCAAAAATTATCAGTCGTTTATTCAACAACCAATAATAACCAAGGGAAAAAACACCATGGGATGATCAGATTGACAAATGAAGTCTAAGATACCGAGTTTTTTATAGACATTGTCATGCTAGAACATTTATTATAATTCCCCCATGGGGTATGAACATGTGATATAGTACAACAAGCACTTCTTAGAAGTACTTCCAAAGGTATTTTGTAGTCCGAACAAGTTAAACCTGTCCAGTTCACCAAGATCACTTGATAAAAACCACTAAGTACAACTTAGGTGGTAACAGGGTGAAACTCCGGGAAAGTCAAACCCTAGTTTGACCCCAAGCTAGAAAAACCCTAAATATTAAAACTGCTACGTTTTGGTACTTTTGCTATATGACAATATTGGCGAAGGATCGGGTGCTGAAAATTCTAGAGGACGAAGATAAAATCCTGATGTATACTGTATCAAAAATTCAGCCTCAGATTCGCTATATTCTTGGAGATATGATCCGTCAAAGTTAGGGTTCCATCCTCCTCCAGAATTCATCCATAAACAAGACACCTGGGGAAAATTGCTATAGTGTGGGTTGCATAGGTCCAAATTAAATTCTGGAAGATTTTACAGAAAAAGAACAAACTTTAATTTCTGTGGTCCTAACATTAGAACCATAAGATGAAACAGTGACATGTGGCAGGCTGTACAACTTCACTATTCTGAACAGTCCTGAAACAGGTCACCTTGGGAAAATGATCATAAATCCCAATTGGTGAAATTAATTCTGATGAAACCTATGGTTTTCGATCAAGGACATGCGAGGTTACCTCAGTGAGAAATTTCAGACACAGAGGAGCTGCAATTTTGGAGATATAACAGGAGCAGTGACAGGAATTGCTGCAGAAGAAATTGGAAAACTAGGGCTTCCTATTCTGGGAGCTATCCTCCACTGTTTTCAGAAAAGGAGTACATTAGACAGCTCCATTTGAAGAGATCTATATTTCTATCCAATCAGATCTAAAATATTCTAAGTTTTGAAAATTATGATTTCTCTGACAAACCCTAGATCAGCCGGCTCCGAAAACAGGACAGATACCTCAAATCGGTAAGATCTAATCTTTTGCTATTTGAATTTGAGGTTCTGGTTTCAAAGTGATATATCACATTAGCTTGTTGATAAGCTTGGTGAAGTTGACAACTTCCAAGCATGGAAGTATTTGATCTCTTTGAAGAAAATGAATTGGACACCTACATGAGTAGAGAGGCCCCAGTTCCATACGGAGATGAGGCTCAAAGCCTTACACAAGAAGAACTTGATCAAGGCCAAGAAGATCATTATTGATTCAATCACAGATCAACTTGTACCACAAGTGTCATCCCTAAATACACCGAAGATGTTTGATTCCTTGATCAAGCTATTTGAAGATAAGAACATAAATCAGAATATGGATTTAAGAAAACAATTGAAGAATGTGAAGATCCATAATGGAGAACATCTTGAAGTAGTAGAAGAAGAAGTGGAGAATGCAGAAGTGGTGGTAGCCACGTTGAATGGTCTCCCAGGATCATGGGATTAATTCATGTGAAGAATGTATGCCAAAAGGAAGTGATTACTTTCAGTTGACTTCGGGAAGAAGAAGAAGCTCTACTCATAAGAAGAGAAGAAGAAGATGGGAGCAATTGAATATCAAGCTCTCACCATTCAAAGAAGATCCCTCAAGCAATGAGAAATGTGAAGAACTCAATTTTTGAAGAACTTCTTATCCATCTTATCATTTAAATAAGAAATGATGATGTCATGAATGAAGAAGATGATGAAGCAGATGGAGTTTACCCACGAAACAAATAAAAGATAACTATTCAATTGTCACTTCATGATATTGTTTTGTTATACATTTGATTATATTCAGTTGATGTGTTATGCATGATAGATTGTTTGCATTAATGATTGTATACTACTAAAATGCATGTGATGGGTAAGTAGCTCATGGTGCTCTCCATTGCTACTTATCTAGAATGAAGCCAGCTTGATGACATATTGGATTAGTGCACAATCTCAATAATGTCATGATAGAGATGGAAGGCATCTAGAAAGTTTATGTGAGATATGGATGAATGTTGTATTGGCTAAACAGTTGCATGATGCATAAGAATTTGTCATTATGCATATGTTTTAGGAAATAGTTCTAACCATGCAATTGGTGCATTTGAATTGTAGGGAAGGTCCTGTACAACCTCCTACAAGAAGAATGAGACTTGTTCTGAAGAACAAGTCATGACAATTGAAGATTCACTGCAATAAAATCTGAAGCTCCCAGTGTCAGAGACACCATGATGGAAGAAAGAGCTTCAAAGAGTGGTAGATCCACCTCGAAGGATGAAGACCACCATGGGTACGAGAGATAAATCAAGTTGAAGAAAAGAATTCTATGAAAGAAGCTATGATCAAAGAATAACAGTTGATCATGGGGAATGATGTATACGATATGATTTCAAGACATAAAGGGAAGTACATAGTATCATCCATATGGATCCACAAGAACAAGTGTACAAAGCAAGGTTCATGATTTTCCTCAGAAAGAATAGAATATGGCATGACATACTCTATTGACTAGTATATATCAAGCATAGAACCACCTGTATAGATTAAACAGGGAAGATGATACTCCACTTCAGGGGGAGTGACTATAGAAGATATCTGAGTTCGACATGGTACGACATGATGGATAGCTTCATGATGGATCGAGACTTTACCAAGAGTAAAGTGGGTTCCAACCTTCAAGGTTGAATGCAGAAGACTAGGATATGTTGATGACCTAACAAGACAAACTCATGGAAGATGTTATGATGAAAGAATACTAGAATAATGTTTGGATATAGTACTCAAACCAGAAAGCAAGAATGTGGTATCTTCCAAATGGATTTGCAAGATAAAATATGTTGATGATAGAAGTAAGGAAAGACTTGTGGCTAGAGGTTTCTATCAGAAAGAGGGAATTAATTCTAAAGAGACACTTACTCCAGGAAGTAAGGCACACTTCCTTTAAAACTATCATGGTAGTTTCTTCCATGATGAAGTAAATACAAGCCTTCCTGAATGGAATTATTGAGGAAGAGTTTTACATCGAATAGTCACAAGGATTTGAAGTTGAAGACAGATGGACTCACATATGCAAGTTGAAGAAGGCCCTCTATGGCCTGAAGCAAGCTCCTAGAGCTTGGTATGGAAGAATAGATAGTTTCCTGACGAGCATGGGCCTTGCCAAGAGTAAAGTCGATCCTAACCTTTACTACAAGGTTGTATAAGATGAACCTGTCATCCTGTTATTATATGTGGATGACTTATTCTTGACATGGAATGAGAAATAGATCATGGAAAGCAAGAAGAAACTAGCAGAAGAATTTGAGATGAAAGACCTTGGGTTAATGCATTATTTCATAGGTCTGGAAGTATGGCAATGTTCAGAAGGAATATTTCTCAACCAAGGAAAGTATACGGTAGAGACATTGAAGAGATTCAATATGTTGGAATGCAAAGCCATGGCCACACCCATGGACTCCAACCTGAAGCTGTTAGCTGATGACTCATCAGTGTTAGTGGATGTGACTCACTACAGACAGATCATTGGGTCATTGATGTACTTGAAAAATACCAAACCATACATTTGTTTTGTTGTAAACACCTTAATTCAATATCTTGTTCAACCAAGACGGGTTCACCTAGTAGCTGCAAAACATGTGATGAGATATCTGAAAGGGACTATAGACTTTGGTCTATACTATGATGGTAGCCATGAGTATAGATTGCATGGCTACATAGATGCATATTGGGATGGAAGTATCTCAGACAGGAAAATCACATCAGGTAGATTCATTTGTTTGAGTTCTTCTATGAGTTCATGGTTTAGCAGGAAAAAGTCCAGTGTTTCGCTTAGCACGGTTGAAGCAGAATACATAGCAGATTGCTCTACTAAGTTGTGAAGCCATATGGTTTCAGAAGCTGATATCAGGTCTCTTTGACCTGAATATGGATACTACAATGATTCTATGTGATAACCATATTTGTGATGACAAAGAACCCCGTGTTCTAATGTAACACACAGAAATCCGATATTTCTACATACAAGATAAGATGCAGATGATGATACTGTAGATGCAGATGATGGTGATTGAGTATTTCTATACTGAATGTAGAGATGATGATGTTTCAGTATTCCCATACTGAAGATATAGATGATGATGATTTCAATATTCCCATACTGAGGATATAAATGATGATGATTTCAGTATTCCCATACTGAAGATATAGATGATATTTCAGTATTTACATACTGTAGATGTAGATGATGGTGATTTCGTATTTCTATACTTAATATAGAGATGATGATTCTTTCAGATATAGATGATGATTCTTTCAGTATTCACATACTGAAGATGTAGATGATGATGGTTTGGATGATTATGTACTGATGATGCCTCTGCCTCGAGTAGAGTTCGAACACTTTCGAGACAAGCTTGGTGTTTTTTGGAAAGACCTTCCTCGAAAGGGGGAGTAGTGATGTTGCAGTGGGATTGTATCATCCATGGGAATTTTCCCTAAAGTGATCTGGAGACCTTGGTCCTCGAGAATGAAGAGGGATTGTATCATCCCAGGACATCTGTCCATAATAGATCCGGTGACCTCAGTCCTCGAGAACGTGGTGGGATTGTATCATCCATGGGCACTTTCCCTAAAGTGATCCGGAGACCTCGGTATTTGAGAATGAAGAGGGATTGTATCATCCTGAGACATCTGTCCATAATAGATTTGGTGACCTTGGTCCTCAAGAATGTGGTAGGACTGCATCATCCTTGGACATCGTCCTAAAGTGATAGGGACTTATTATCCCGTAATCAATCCGATGGCTTTGGTCCTCGAGAATGTGGTAGGATTGCATCATCCTTGGACATAGTCCTAAAGTGATAGGGACTGATTCTCCCGTAATCAATCTAGTGGCTTCGGTCTTTGAGAATGTGGTAGGATTGCATCATCCTTGGATATAGTCCTAAAGTGATAGGGACTGATTCTCCCGTAATCAATCCGGTGGCTTCGGTCCTTGAGAATGTAGTAGGATTTCATCATCCTTGGACATAGTCCTAAAGTGATAGGGACTGATTCTCCCGTTATCAATCCAGTGGGTTCAGTCCTCGAGAATGTGGTAGGATTGCATCGTCCTTGGACTTAGTCCTAAAGTGATAGGGACTGATTCTCTTGTAATCAATCCGATAACTTTGGTTGTCGAGAATGTGGTGGGATTGTATCATCCATGGAATTTAAGTCCAAAAGTGATCCAAACACTTTTTGTCTTTGAGTTGTGGATTACAGGTTGTAGCTGATGATGATGATGATGACGTACTGATCGAAATATCAGATGTTGCTGCTGCTGATGATGTTCTCTGATTGAAAGATCAGAAGTTGCTGATGATGATGATGTTCTCTGATTGAAAGATCAGAATATGATGATGATGATCTTTTCTGATCGAAAGATCAGAAGTTGCTTATGATTATGATGTTGCTGCTGATGATGATGTTTTCTGATCAAAAGATTAGAATGTGATGATGATGATGATGTTTCTGATCAAAAGATCAGAATGTGATGATGATGAGATCCTGATGATGATGATGTCGTATTATCAAAGTATGATGATGATGACAGATCAAAATATCATGATGATTTGATGTTAGAGTATGATGATGTTCAGTTGATGATGTTTCTGATCGAAAGATCAGAGGTTAATGATAATGATGATTATGATTGAAAGATTAGAGTATGATTATGATGATACTTTGATGATGATGATGTTGATGTTTTCATGATGTTTTCATGATGTTTTCATGATGATGATTATGATCGAAATATCATAGTATGATGATGATGTTGTTGCTGATCGAAAGGCCAAAGTTCTGAATAATATGTTGTTGATCGAAAGGTCAAAGTGTTGAAGATGATGTTGCTAATAGAAAGGTGAAAGTGTTGAACATGATGTTGCTGATTGAAAGGTCAAAATACTGAAGATGTTGCTGATCAAAAGGTCAAAGTGCTGAAGATGTTGCTGCTGATTGAAGAGTCAAGATGCTGAAGATGTTGCTGATCGAAGCGGTCAAAGTACTGATGATGATGAAGACTAAAGATTGAATATCAAGACTACATGATGTTGAAAAGCTTCCAATGATTTATAGATGTATCACCCTGATGATGTTGATGATGTCCTCTATCTCTCTCCTATTATTGTTGTTGTTGATGTTGTTATAGAATACCCTTCTCATTAAGGGGGAGTGTTGAAATATTGTAACTTCAAAGAACATTCTATATGTATTTGTTTGTTGTCCCCAATGGTCCTACCGGGAGAACCACTTGTATTACTTTGTACCCCGATGCTCCTAATCGGAAGAACTAATAAGAGTCATGAGGCAGTCCCCTCTAATTGTAAAGGTGGGTCATTAGCACCCCAGTGTGGTTACTTGAGCCTACATGTGTAACTCGATCCTACATGATTAACTTGAGCCTACATGACAGATGAGTTAACTTAAGTGAACAGATGAATATAAATAGAGGTGTAGTGCTCCTCATTTGTAACACACACTCTCACTTGAGTAGTGCACTTGTGGAGGAGAGAAGTAGCTGGAGAAGGAGGAGGATCAGGTTTTTGATCTCCTTGTTGGTTTTACCTTTTTACCTTTTTGGGGCATCTATATTGACGAAGATTTTTATAGGGTTTTCCCTTTAGGGTTTTCCCAGGATAAATCTGTGTTGTTCTTGTGATACTGTTTCTTTCAGTGATCTTGTTTATATGCTTTTGTTATGAAAAATGAAATGATATACTGATGTCTTAGCTAAGCATATGAAAATTCAACAATTCAGTGCCCCATTCTGACTCATCTACTTTGATCCAAGCCATGTGACTAATATTGTGAGAATGTTTGCTTGATGTTGCATACATCCAACTTCAAAAATGGCACATATGGAACATGTGGGCCAAATATTCATTTGCATGGGTATTGTGGTGTACTGATATCTATCATTCATGCACACAACCTCATAATAATTTCCATGTAACGAATGTACTACAAATATTCCCTTTATAGAGAATGTACTATTTTGTTACAAGAAGGAAATGTTTTGGGAAACAGTCCTTGCATTGGCTCTCAACCTTGATATTTTTTAGAAGTCGAGACATCAACATAGTATGAAATATTTTGATGCCTAGACTCAAAATTGAATTCCTTGGAAAATATTGAAATCCAAGTTTTTATTGGATAACCTAATCAAGCTGAAATTTTATCAAATCAAGGACATTATCTCAAATCTATGTTGACAAAGTCAGGCCCAAAGCTTCTAAATATAGATTTAAATTTTAGAAATGAATAATAGATTGGATTGAGAATAATATCTTGCACCTGTACTAATCCATTCATCATATTAATACTAAGCATAGAGTCACTCATCAAATGAATCTTCTGAACTCTTTTTCTGATAACCTAAGCTAATATCAATTTTAAAGCTAGCAATTTGCTTTGTTGTTGGTACTCTCCCAATATTTTCCATTAACTTTATAAAATGTGATTTTGAAAAGTTTAGAATACCACCTGTTCCTCCCACAAAAGGCTCCCCTTGGTTTGTCCCATCAAGATAAGCCCATGGAAAAAAAATTTCAATAATATATGGGACCACCACTCTCTTTCCTTTCACTAATGACTTTTGTTTAAATCTTTCTATGATGCTTAGGATTTGCATTTCTATCAATTGTGAGACGTTAAATTTTTTTTCTCAATTTTATTAGTATTGAAACCCACTGGGGTGTCATCTCAAGATGGAAAATACAAGATATATAGCATGCCTTGGGGAGGTTTGATCCTAAGTGAGGAGGGCCATAGTCTACCATGAGACGTTAAACTTACCATCAAATATTTCACCATTCGTTTCCAGCCACACCCCGTAGGTACATAGTAAAATGAAATCTCTATACCTTTTCAATTTTATGTTCTCACACACAAATTTTAAGCAGACATTGATAAATACCCCAACTCATAAGCCTTCGACACAAATACCTCTTTCTAATTCTACCCATACAACAATAACAAAAATCACTCAATATACAAATGACATGTGATTTCTTTGCTTACCTTACATATTGGGCACCTTCTAGATTTTTGTCTACATATAATCCCAAATAAGAACTATATTATTGAGCATTAGACACATAAAAATCCAGGTCTTCATGAGGCACTTGAATTTCCAAATTATTGAGTACCACCAACATAAATCCTACTCAATCTTTGCTTCCCTTAATATTTTGCAACACAAGTCCTAGACTATGTTGTATTACAAATTTGAAACAAATACATATGAATTCTAAGAAGGGTAGGGACACTGTACTCTGGTACTTGTACTTGTATGGAGAGGTCCAAATCTTGTTGATTAGATAAATCCTAGACAAAAAAGGGATCAAATATGGGGAAAATTGGGGTTGAACATGATAACCATGACATAAACATCCAAAAAAACCACACTTACGAAACCCTAATAATGTTTCTTTTGTCAATCCTTTCTCAGTTGGACTTAGTCAATAAAAGCTATGATAATATTATGAACTTTAGGAAATCAATGTTTTTGATGTAATTATTGGGAGAAATATCAAGAATCGTGTGTGTGAGGATCCTGAACCTATAGGTTCATGCCATAGTTTCCACAAAACATGTTTACTATTTGCTTCGTTCCCTCCTACAATGACATTTGCAGTCGAGATTGGCCTCTACTCAGAAGATCACTTCCTTATTTCCATTTCTCCCCTCCTCTAGGGGCTTCTAGAGATTGACAAAGGACGACACTGCTTCTGACCATAGACCACTTGCAAGTACTTCCAAACCCATCGATGTTTCTAGTATCGACCCCATCTCAACACTTAGTTGTATGCATCCAAAATGCAACAATAGGCTCCCCACTCCCGACATCGACACACTACCCATTATAGCTCCCCTTCTAGTTCTTATAGTTCTTTCAGACATATTACTATTTCAAGTTTTCCTCATTCATCTTCGGATGTTAGGACAAACATTTCCAGTGTGTACCATGATATACTCGTTATTTTTGGATCATAGATCCCAGATCCACTCTCCTTGTATATTTCTTTCCCTATTTAGACAATGCGTCACGACCTAGGAATTGACATATAGCCCATAAGCCATAAATGAAAATATTGTTGACGATGACTTTGATGTACAACATGGTCCAACGCAGATGCATTAGCCCTCTATGTTAGGAGCTAACAAGGACAAAATTACATTATGAGATAGTTGCAGTGCCCATCGATGAATAGAGTGAGAGAGGGACCATGTTGTAAAGAAGAAACCTTAGATAGTTCTTCACCTTCCCTATATCTAATAACGAATAGGGAGGTTGACTGTTGGTTTGATGCCCTCTTGGATGATATGTCTTTTTATTGATTGTGTTCTCTCTTGAAATGAAAAAAATAGATAGATTGTAATTCATATTTTGACTCCATCATTTTCTAAATACCCCCTAAGGCGTTCTAATTTCAACAAACAATATATCCTTCTAGATTGAATACAACCTAGTTTTAGTCTCCAAACATTTGAAGGTATCTAACACATTTCTCCAAGACAAAAAACATCAAGATTGTTGCAAAACTAAACTCTACTATGGTGTTCACAATAACATAAAAAATACATTAAAAATAATTTATATGAATTGAATAAAAGTAGAATTCTGTCTACTCACTAAAACCTAGATTATATTGCTAACACCTAAATTACATCTGATAACACCACCAAAAAAAACCAAAAGGTTTGTCCTTTCCCACCACTAAATTTTAAATTACAATTACATTCCCATGCTTATTTACTTGACCATAGTAGCTTAAATATATATTATTATATATTTATAAACTAATCCAACAAAAAGACACACACACACACACACACACACACACACACATATATATATATATGGACACATAAAAGAAACCATCAAGATTAAAAAAACCAAAATATGCATTTTAGAAGCCATAACTTTCTAAGATAAAGTGTTATAGCTTATTTTACCAGACATGGTTGATCACATATTTATGGCCTTATTTGTCCCTCTACAGACTCTTTAGACACCATGGACTTATATTATACTTTTAAACCCATACTTGCATGTACACGCGACTTTTGACCTCAAACTCGCGTACATCGAGACATGTGCATAAATCCAAATATTTTTGGAGTTTTCCTCATATGAGTCCAAAGATCCTGACTCTTGGCCTTCCATATGGCTTGAGATATCTTGGATTTGACCCTCCATTACCCTTTTGGAGTGCTATATAAGGAACCCCTTGGAGACATTGAAGGGAGAGTAATTGAAGAGCAAAGAAACTATAGTCCATTGTTGCCTCAGCTTGCTTATACTTGAGTCTACATCCCTTTGTCCCTTTGGAGTAGTTTGTTTCTTCCCAAGATTTATTTTTCTTTGTGAGCTTTCTATCAAGATATGGAGGATTGAGGTGGTGGAGGCCCAGGTGGAGGACTCAGTTTCTTCAGTTTGTAGACGTGTCGACAGAGGTTGTCACTATTATAGTCTCTGATTGTATTAATAGAAATATATTTTCCTGTCCAATTATGTGCATTTGAATATGAATATTGAATCCATGGATGTATTTATTCTTATACATTGTTGAATATATATGCTAGAGTAGGTCTAACACATCAATATAGAGCATTCGTGTCTTGTTTGTTGTTGTTGAGAGCGAATTGCTGATACAAGCGTGAACTGGAAAAGATGAAAGGGGATCTACTTCAACCATCTAGAATAAGGTAAGATTTGGTATCCCTTAGTGTTATATGTTTGGTTTCTCTTGCATATTGAGAAATATTGATTTATAGTGTCAATTTTTCTATTTTGGTACCCCTAATCCATAGGAGGTTTCTCCCCGTAACAGAATTGGAAACCATACTAGGGAGTTTCCTAGTTGCTTCTCTTTGGGGTTTTGGTATTCAATGTACTTGAATTGCTCTTGATTTCTCTGTTTCTGTGCTGGTTCTGGGGGCATGTTTTCCTAGTAGGGTCCTAAAAACATAAATTTGATCTCGGCTTGTCTCTTTACCCTATTTTTATTCCTTTTTCTTCCTGTACGTGGGTTTTGTTTTCACAGTCGCATATACATGTGGGTTTTCCTTGAAATTCGTATATGTACCTTGTTTTACTAAGAAGTTGCGTATTCCTTAATTTTGAGCATTAGTTGGAGGATTAAGTGTTGCTCGGTTAGTTTTGATGATTGTTGATTCTTATTGGATTCTTTTGGTGTCTGTAAACACCCTCTGTTTCTGACCGGAGACTTCTTTTAGTTTATTTTTAAGCTTTGTTCTTGTCATTCATTTATTCATTTTTTTGTTTTGTTTTAGGATTAGTGCATTAGGTCTCTTTTACCTTGGTGCCTTGCTTGGTTGTTGTTTGTGAGAGGTTGCAGGGTCTGAGGGTTGTAGAGTCATTTATTTCTTTCATATCTCATTTATTTCAAAAAATATTACAAAAATATTTTTTCTTTTGCATACTTATGCATCTCTTGCATTTTTCATTGGCACGGTACTTGCATTAGGTTTTCTTGTTTAATTATAGACATATTTTCATTTAGTAATGACTGCAATTAAATTTGAAGGAAAAATCTTGCATCTCATGTAGTGGCATACCTTTTTTTTCATTATACACAATTGCACTTGGCATTGTTTGTTAGGTGTGCATATTTACTTCACTGCTGAGTCATAAATTTATTAGTTGCATGAACATTTCCCTTTGAGTAATCATAGCCAATTAAAATCAACACTTGATAAAATGAATTGCACTGTTTACTTTTATGGGGTGCATAAAAAAGATTAGGTTGTAGGGTCTTGGAATAGTTCATTATGAGTTAATTCTCCAAGACCACTAAACAAAACAAGTAGGTGTATGTCCAGGTGATAGTGTGAAACCCTTGGTATAATTAGTGTTTCTCAAGATGTTCCTCTTACATGGGAGTTAAGCACAAGACAGTGCACACAATTGTGATTGGGATGACCCCTAGTCACTTTCTATGAGCAATGGAGATATTTCCAGGATTGTATTCATATCTGGGGGCCTTTGAGGTACCGGTTTGTGCTTTCAGGATTCCATCTTTACTACCATGCCCATACAATCAATCCGGCCTACGACTGTACTCCTGAGCATTGGTTATATTGAGGTGACCTTAGTTTCCTTACCTAGGTATTGAGGGGGTATTTGGATAGGTTATTTTTTAGGTGTCTTGGCCAGGTAGGGTTCGGAGAGCATAGTCACAATATGCGTTGAAGCTAAGGGACATTATAATTGCTTATGAACCTCCTCTTATTGTGTACAAGAGTCTCAAGCCTCTTCAAGGTGAGACATACCCACTTCATTCGGGAGATCACATATCCTACCCTTGGTTTGCTTGTCTTTTGGATTTATATTTTCTTAAGTTTATGCTTTGTGCACGCTATATTTCTTAGGGTTGCATAGTTATATCAAGTATTTTATTTTTGTTGTGTCATTGTGGATCTGGATGTGGCACTTCACCGTTATTTCCATTTACCAGGACTTCCGCCTTCTACGTCTCCTCCTCCTTTGGGATAGAGAACTAGACAGTCCAGGTGGACTCATTCTCACTTCGATTCACACACCATGGATGACCATGAGCCTGAGATCCTAGAAATCCCTGATATTCCTCATCCCATATGAGAGGATGAACCTTCCAGCACATATGTTATTCCATTGGGATCTGACCATTCTATATCTGGGACATCTCCTGATGATATTTCACAATTTCTGGTCTACATGCATGCACGCCATCGGTATTGCTTGCGTAGTCTGAACCCTGAGACTCACCATGCACCCACTAGCACTAGCACTATTAGGTATGGCATGCCTGATATTCCTGAGACTGGTCTGACATCCCATGTCGGATTGAGTGTTTAACCTGGTTCTGCACCTGGGGGAACTTCCATTCCTTTCCATACGGAGAGGTTTGGTAGCACTAGTCACATTACACCTTCCATCCCTACGGTGGAAGTTTCTTCACACACACATCCTAGGCCTAGCACTAGTGTTCCCAATTAGGGAACAGAACCTAGACATGTGAATATTGGGGGCACAAGTTATATTCCTTCACATATTCCATTGTCTTCAACACCAATTCCTTCAACTGTTTTTTTGATGACGCATCCTTCTCGTAACTCTAGTGGGCCTTTAGGTTGGATTTTTGTTGTTAGCCATGTCCATTCTACTTCTTCTCACAGCATAGTGTCTCAAGGCTATGTTCCTCCTTATGTGTCAGCAGGACATGTAACTTCCTATGGACAATCTTATGGACCTTTCTTTGGACCATCTCATGGTCCAGCTTATGGAACCTCTTATGGACCTTCTTATGGACCATCTTACAGACAAACATACGCACCTTATGCGTCTGGGTATCAACCCACATATCATTTTCCTAATTATGGCTTTGTAGCACTCCAGCCTCATGGTACTCCAAATTACAATGCTTCCATTCAACCCTATATGGGTCAAATGGGAGGAGGTTACTATCCCACTCGCGAAGGACATCATGTATATAAAAATCAACCTTATGCAAATTAGTCCTATCAGGGAGCGTGAAACCAACTGGCTCAACGTAGGCTCCCTTTCCTTGCGACTTTGAATATACCTGATTTGTTGAGATTTACAAACGATCCCGTATCTCATGATTTGGCATGGTCGACAATTCCTACACAAATTCCTTTAGACATTCCAAATTTTGAACGTAAGTTTGGTGAAGATCCTGGTGAGAATGTCACGACCTTCCATATTTGGTGCTCTTCGAACTCCTTGAAAGATGATTCTATTCATTTGAGACTGATTCAATGCCCCTCATGGGTCCCACCACGAAAAAGTATATAGAGTTACCTGGGGGATTTATACTTGGTTCAATGACATAGCTATGAATTTTCTTGATCACTTCTAGCTACCCGTGCGTTACGACATCGGTACCAAATTCTTGTCGAAATTTCAGCAAGACAAATCCATCCACATTTCAGATCACATTCAAGAGTGGCATAGACAAAAGAGATTGATTAAATCCTTTATACAACCAGAGTTTCGTATAGAGTGGTTCCTCAAGTCATTGTTACCCTATATCACGAAGGATGTTTCCACATCCGGAGTGCAAAATGAGGACCAAGATATTTTTAGGGCCCAACAGTTGGACTTGATTTATGCTCAGTTTGGGCTCCTTTATGAGATCATACCAAATGATCCATGATCTAATTTTGACCCCAAGTTTAAACCTGGGCCACATGCCGATGGTATTGTTCGCTCTACAAGTACCAAACCTACAGACTCGGTTACAAAACAAGTGAGCTAGTTATTACTTAACTAGACTATGTCAGGACAAGCTACAACTTTGTCTCATCCTACCCAAATGGTGAATGTACTTTTAGTGCAATCGTCGAACTCCAAAGGTAACCAACAACTTGGAAGGAATAAAAAGAAAGGAAAAAATAATCGAAAGGGTGGGAATAATAATGATAATGATAAAAATGACAAGAACATGAATAATGCTGGGGGGGACAAGAAGCCTAAGTGGAACGTTAAATTTCCTTACAAGTTGTGTAAGGATGACCACCTCACTTACTTGTTCCCTCGAATGGAAGATGCCTTGAATTTCATAGCACAGGGCCCAGCTGTGTTCACAAATCCTTTACCAAATAATCAAAAAATGAACTTGAGGACCATGGATCCTTCTAGTGGTTCTAGTGGCCATGTTCTACTAGTGGCCATGTTTCCATCAACATGGTAAAAGCTATGAATGTTGTGATGCATGCAAAAGACTATGGTACATTACAACTAGACCTTGGGAAATAACCTGCTCCACCTGAGAGATCTTTGTGAATTGAAAATCCTACGGATAAGCCTAAAGCTCCACCTCGCATTCCTAGGGGACTCTTAAAGTGCTCGGGGCACAATCCTAATGCTTGATCTGGCCATAACTATTCAATTGTCGAGGGTTTGGGCTAGACTCCTTGTGCAATGTTTGCATTAGAAGTGTTTCAGACTTGTCCGCCCCAAAGGAAGGCCTTCTTGTCTGCTCTTGGGGTGGGTAATGATATCTATCCTTCCGTGATCAAATTTAAAAATCATGGAATCCATCCTTTCTTGGCTTATATGTGTCTCTTCTGATTCACGTAGAGTATTTAAACCACACCATCAAGCACACTATGATTGATGAAGGCCCTGTCACTTCTGTGATGTTTTTGTCCTGTTGGAAGGGATTAGGTTCTCCCACATTGTATAAATCTTCAAACATGTTGATTTCATTTGATGGACTATCATTTTGGATGCATGGTATACTTCCTTCCCTAGAGGTCCAATTGGGGGGGAAGACTATTGCGATCGAGGTTCAGGTGGTTGATGAGCCCCTCGACTACAATATTTTACTTGGTAGGAATTGGACGTACAATATGCAAGTTGTAGCCTCTTCCCTATTCTGAATGGTTTGTTTTCCTCTCGATGGGAAGATTGTTACGATTGATAAAAAAATATCTCTAGAATCTATGTTTAAAAGCATCATTGGGAGCTTCTATCCTGATTATCGATCATTCTCAGCCGGCAAGTGAGAATGTAGGTGTGGGCATGTATCCTTCTATCATGGGATCCTTTAGTTGTCTTGCGCCCATCCTTAATATTGGGTCTAGCCTCAGTAAGGCTTTGACCTTGTTGAATTCGGTCTCTTTTCGCACCTCTCATATGGAGGATCCTTGGATTCTTCCTTCACCAAGTACTTCGAGTGATAATTCTATAAATACCGAGATGGGTATGCCATTCCCTACAACATTGGTGGTATATCATGCTAATATTGATCACGCTATAGAGCCTAGTCCTTCGTCTTCACAGATAGAGGAGGAGGACCCTTATGTGCTTCCTGCTTGGGAAGTAGAGTCATCTCACTCTCAAGACTGTCTTGATGATGTTGTTCCCTCAGATGAAGCTATTCTTGAGGATATGTTTGAGATAGAACAATCTTGGGGAGAGTTGCACCATAGATCGTATTTCCTTCCTAAGCTTGATCATTTAGAGTGTGATGAATTTATGGAATTTCTAAGCGAGAAATTTGGTAGGCACGTGGTCCCATTAAGCTCTCCTAGTTAGATTGCTGAAGGGAACATGTCTAACTTGTCACCAACGATGCCTATCAATATTTCTCGTGTTCCTGGTAAGATTGAGAATGTGTACATTCGGGAGGATTGTTCCCCAGATGAGATTAAGGAGTACACTGATCTTTTTAAGGAATTATGAAGAGATGCCGGGAATAAACCCTCGCATTGTTGAACATGAAATCAAAACCTATCTAGATGCCAAACCGGTTCGAAAATGTTTGCATGCCATGAAACCTAGGAAGGCACCCGCTATTAAAGCAGAGAGAGAGAGAAGCTGCTCAAAGTTGTTTTCATCTATCCTGTTCCTTAATAGAGTGGGTTTCAAATCCCATTTCTATGGATAGGAAGTAGGGAATGATCTGAATATGCACTGATTTTCATGATTTAAATCGACCTTGTCCTAAAGACAATTTCCCCACACTGTTTATTGATCAAATCTTGGATGAGTGTGGAAGAAGTGAGGTTTTTTCCTTTATGGATGGTGTTTCTAGATATAATCAGATACAGATTAAACTCGAGGACCAACATAAGACTGCATTTATTTCTCCTTGGGGAACTTTTGCATATCAAAAGATTCCCTCCGGCCTTAAAAACACCAAAGATACGTTTAAACGGACCATGATCTTTGACTTTCACGATCTTAAAAATATTATTGAAGTGTATTTGGATGATATAGCAGCTCACTCTCTCTTGAGAGTGCATCATCCTTATCATTTGCGATTGGTTTTCGAAAGATGTCATCGTTATCAAATTCGGCTAAATCCTCATAAGTGCATATTTTGTCTGAAGGCTGGTCGTTTACTAGGATTCATTGTGTCGAAGGAGGGTATTAGAGTTGATCCCTTGAAGGTTAAGGTAATACTTCAATTTTCACCCCGGCGTAACATTCGACATCTTCAATGTTTGCAAGGAAAGGAAAACTTCTTATGAAGGTTCATGGTCAATGTTTCCAATTTGACTAAAGGATTCATGCACTTATTGAATAAAGACACCCCTTTTAACTGGGATGAGCAAGCCTGGGAGTCTTTCGATGCTCTCAAGAAATCCTTGGCATTGGCCCCCGTGCTTAGTCCACCAGAATATAGCTGTGACTTCTTGATTTATGTGGCTACGTCTCAAGATATTATTGGTATGGTCTTGGTTCAAGAGGATGATGAGATCCATGAGCATGTCATCTACTATCTTAACTGAAACCTTATTGATGCGGAACTTTGTTATACCCATGTTGAGAAGCTAGCATTAGCCACCGTCCATGTGGTTCAGCGTTTGAGGTATTATATCCTCCTTCGCCAAACTTTGGTCATAATTCAAATTAATCCATTTCAATTCATCCTCACCAAAAGGATGATTGGGGAAAATTATAATAAATCGATTGTGATATTGCAATATTTTTATCTCGAGTTTGTTTCAGAAAAGTCAAAGAAATCATTAATTTTTGTTGAGCACATATCAGATTTTCTAAATTTGGATGAAGGAGAGGTTCATGAGGATTCTCTTGTTTATGAGCATATATTTCTCATCTCAACCATAGACCCTTGGTACGAGGACATTATTGTTTATTTGCAAACATTGAACGTTCCTACTCACCTCTCGTGACATGATCATCGATGACTACGTCACGTAGAGAAGAAATGCCTCATATTGGATGATACTTTGTACCACCGTGGGGTTGATTCCATTTTATGTCATTACTGAACTCATGAGGAAGTTGAGGTCGTGCTTAATGATTTCCATGAAGGGGTGTGTGGTGGTCATTTATTTGGGCTTTCTACTACACAAAAAATTTAGAGAGCAGGTTATTTTTGGCCATCCATATTTTAATATTGCGTTAATGCGGTCAAGAGGTTCCACCCTTGCCAGGTGTTTGCACGAAATATGCACTCTCATCTTTCCCCTTTGCATCCCATTATCACCGTCGGTCCCTTCACTAAGTGGGGGGTCAATTTTATGGATTGTAACCCAGCTTTGGCTACGGGGAACCATCATATTATTGTGGTTGTTGATTACTTCACAAAATGGGAATATATTATTCTCACTATCAAATCCGATGGTGAAACAACGATGTTTTTCATATTTAACTAGATTATCACCCAGTTCGGTATTTTGAGGGAGCTTGTCACTAACCATGGTAGGCACTTTCAAAAAAAAATCATGGAAAAGTTTTATTTGAAGTTAGGGTATAAGAAAGAGCATTCCAATTATTATTATCCTCAAGTAAATGAACAGGTTGAAGCAGTGAACAAGCCAATTAAGTCCATTCTCCAACGAACCATCAAACAAAGATAGACTAATTGGAATACCATGTTGTATCCTACTTTGTGGGCCTATAGAACCGTGGTCAATATTGCCACCAGTTTTTCTCCCTATCAGCTTGTGCATGGGGTGGAGTCAGTATTACTGGTTGAGTTGGAAATCCCTTATTTGAAGCTAGTTGTGGAGCTTTTTCCAGAGACTTATGCATTGCAAGAATGTCTGGACCACTTAGAGCAACTTCATGAGAAGCATCGAGATGCTTTAGTGGCTCTTGAAGTGAACAAGCATCATGTTAAGGTCCAGTACAATAATTCTGTCCATCCTAAAAGGTTTAGTGAAGGTGACTTGGTCCTTTTTTGGGATCAAGCTAAGGAACCCTTAGGGGTAGGAAATTTTAATCCTATGTGGCATGGTCCTTACATGGTCAAACGTGTCTTAGAGAAAGGCACCTATGAGTTTGTCGATTATGAAGGGATGGCCTTGTTGGAGCCTAGAAATGGGCTCTATCTAAAGAAATACTATGCATGATCTTCATCCAAGGCTAATTTTTTGTATATTATTGTACATTTTGCATATCATAGTTTGGTCTTATTATGGTGATCAGGTTTTTTTATTAGATTTATTTTGTTATGGAATATTTTGATGGAGTCTTCAGTTTACATACAATTCACTGATGGTGCTAGCTGCCACACTCAAAACTCAGCTTCGGCTGCTTGGGTGATTTATACTCCTATGGGTCAAGTGTGTTATATTTTCAACATTAAGCTAGCATATCATTAGGATATTTAAACTAAGAGAACAACAAGCACAACAATCAAACATAAGAGGCAATGAACATAGTGTTTAATTGTTGTGCTTGTTGTTCTCTCAGTTTAAAGATCCTAATGATATGCTAGCTTAATGTTGAAAAACTAACATGGTATGAGAGCTAACCTGAGAAGAAGACAATGTACAACTGTGGGAACTAGGGATTCCTATTTTGTGGATCTCTCTCCATAGATTTTCAGCAAACGTAGGGTGGAATAACTCTCCTCCCTATGGCGCATGTTTTTGTCGAAACAGAATCCAATTATGAGGTTTTTCAGTTTTGGACCCGACACTGCTACCAGAAATTAGGGATTTTCACAGAAGTGGAATTTTTCAGTGAGCCTAGGCCTGGATTGATCTCCTTCCCAAAATTGAAGTTAGCGATAAATTTCAAAGCATTTGGTTGGACAAAACTCTGAAAAAGCAAAACCCCAATTTTCTCCCGATCCAGTACTGCAGGATTTCAGCTTCAAATCCATATCCAACATCTTGACCTGGTAAGATCTAAATATTTTTTATTTCCATTTGAGGTTCTCAGTTAATATGTCTCATCATACCAAGCTTGATGAAAAGCTTGAGGGAGTTGATAACTTCTGAGCCTGGAAGTATAAGATCTCCCTAGTCTTGGAAGAAAATGAGTTGGACTCCTATATCCAGGAGGAGGTTCCAGTTCTAGAGGGAGATGAGGGAAAGGCCTTACATAAGAAGAAGTTGGTGATGGAAAAGAGGATTATTGCAGATTCTATCAAGGATCACCTCATTCCACATGTGTCCTTCCTCAAGACACCTAAAGCCATGTTTGATGCCCTAACCAAACTATTTGAAGGGAAGAACATCAATTGAAAGATGACTCTAAGGAACCAGTTGAAGAATGTTAAGATCCAAAATGAGGAGACCATCCAGTAATACTTCACAAGGGTCTCCCAAATCAAAGAAAAAATAGAAGCTATAGATGAAGAAGTGGATAATGCAGAAATTGTGATGACAACATTGAATGGCCTCCCTAGGTCATGGGATTCTTTCATCCAAGGAATCTGTGCTAGAAAGAAGTTGGTCAAGTTCAAAAGACTGTGGGAAGAATGTTCTCAAGAGGAAGCTTGGATAGCAGCTCGAGAAGAAAATATGGGAAATGAAGATCAAGATCTCATAGTACACTCCAAGAAAGGAAGAAGGGAAAACCATCATCACCAAGGTAAGCATTCTCATCATAAAGGTTCATCTAAACTCAGATGTTATACATGTGATGAAATATGACACTTTTCTAGAAATTGTCCCATGAATAAGAATGGATCCAAGAAGAAGAAATACTCCAAAACAAAACATGATGCTCACACTGCTGAGGATGATGATCCTCCAAGGAAGAGGGTAAAACAAGAAAGTGAAGAATCTTCAAGTGAAAATGAATATGTTCTGATTTCCGCTCTCACGGGAACTGTCACTCATGGAAGCAAAGATTGGCTTATTTCTGGTGGGGCTTCCAAACACATAACAAGTTTCAAAGAATCCTTTTAGAAACTATCCAAACATAATTCACCCCATAAGGTGAAGTTAGGAGATGACTACCAATATCCAATAAAAGGTAGTGGTGAATCCTCCTACAAGTTAGACTCTGGAAAGTCTATAAAAATGAAGGATGTTCTATTTGTACCAGGACTCAAGAAGAACCTTCTCTCTATATATGCATTAGATGCAAAAGGAATGAGGGTTTCATTTATATATGGCCAAGTTATCATGTGGCCAAGAGGAAAGACTATTGATGATTAAATAGTGATTGGAGAACAAGAAGGAGGTTTATACAAGCTGAAGGGCCATCTAGAACAAGCTATGGTCCATGACACAGTAAAGCCAAATGAACTATGGCATAGAAGGCTTGCACATGTGCATTACAGAGCACTACCACTTGCAAGCAAAGCTGTTGAAGGTCTTCCAAAAATTCAAGAAAAAAATCAAGGGGTATGCAAAGGATGTGCAAAAGGAAAGAATACAAAGAAGACATTTCCAAGTAGTGAGAGAAAGGCAAAAGGAATCTTCGAAATCATCCACTACGATGTATGTGGTCCAATGTCATCAAGTTCACTAAGTGGGTATGTATACTATGTTTCTTTCATTGATGAATTTTCTAGGAAGACATGGATTTACTTCATGAAGAACAAAGACGAAGTATTCAGAAAGTTCAAGGAATTCAAATCCTTAATTAAGAATCACACTAAAAATAATATCAAGACCTTTCAATCAGATAATGGTGGAGAATTCACTTCGATTGAATTCAAAGACTTATGTAAAGAATCAGGGATTAAGAGGGAGTTGTCCACTCCTTACAATCGACAATAAAATGGGGTTGTAGAAAGGAAGAATAGAACTATCATGGAAGCTGCAAGAGCAATGATTCATGATCAGGATATTCCTATGCATCTATGGGAAGAAGCAGCCAAAACAATGGTGTATGTACAAAACTATACTCCACATAGAGTACTCGAGAATAAGACTCATGAAGAATTTTTCTTTGGCAAGAAACCATAATTCATCCATCTCCGAATATTCGGATGTCCAGTATACATACACATACCAAAAGAGAAGAGAACAAAACTAGATCCTTTAGGAAAGAAGGGTATATTTGTGGGATACTCTGAAAGCTCGAAGGCTTACAATATATACTTCCCAGGATACAAAAATATCGATATCAGCAGGGATGTAACATTTGACGAAAACACAGCTTACAACAAATCCAGGAAGAGACCCGCTAAAGAACCTGAAGAATTAGAAGCTCCTAGAATTCATGATACAACCATGAATGAAGAAATTCAAGAAGAAGATCGACAATTTGAAGAACCACAAAGACCTGTAGATCCACCTCATGAGAAGAATCCTCACAAGAGGAAACCTGCTTGGGTACGAGAAATTATCCAAGGTGCAGAAAGATATGGGGCTCCAGAAGAGAATCATAGAGAAATAAAGAGAACCAGATATTGTTTCGGATATGTAGCCTTACTATGTGATGTTATCAATAAATAACCTTCCAACTATGAAGAAGCGGCATAACAGAAAGAATGGAAGGATGCTATGATCAAAGAGTATCAATCGATCATGAGGAATGATGTTTGGGATGTTGTCCCAAGACTAGAAGGGAAGTCAGTTGTAACTTCCAAATGGATCTACAAGATCAAGCATGCTGCAGATGGTAGCATTGAGAAATAAAAGGCAAGATTTGTGGCTCGTGGCTTCTCACAGAAGGAAGGAATAGATTATGAAGAAAACTTTTCTCCTATGGCCAGATACACTTCCATCAGAACAGTACTTGCATTGGCTGCAGTAATGAAATGGAAGATACACCAAATGGATGTCAAGACTACTTTCTTGGATGGTGTAGTGGAAGAGGAAGTGTATGTAGAACAACCACTCAGCTTTGAGACACATGATAGGGAGTCTCATGTGTGCAGACTAAAGAAATCCATGTATGGTTTGAAACAGGCACCCAGGACATGGTACGTTAGAATTGATAGCTTTCTATCCATTTTGGGCTTTACCAAGAGTAAAGCAGATTCCAACCTTTACTACAAGGTTGAAGATGGAAACCAAGTGATGCTTCTATTGTATGTAGATGATCTATTTGTAACAGGTATGGATGGTTTGATTGCTGATATGAAGAGAAAGTTTTCTATCAAGTTCGAAATGAAGGACTTAGGTATGATGCATTATTTTTTTGGCATGGAGGTGTGGCATAATTCAGATGGAATCTCCCTCGGACAAGGGAAGTATGTAGTAGAGATCCTGAAGAGGTTTGGGATGATGGAATGCAAGGCTATGGCCACACCTATGGAATCTAACCTAAAGTTGTTAAGTGATACTTCATGATAAGCGGTTGATGCTACAATGTATAGTCAGATTATTGGGTCCTTGATGTATCTGATGAGCACGAGACCAGACATTTGCTTTGCTATGAACACCTTGAGCCAGTTCTTGATAGATCTGATACATGTTCACTTGATTGCTGCAAATCATATTTTGATGTACCTGATGGGTACAATTGATTATGGGATCAAGTACAAGGTGAATCAGAAGATTAACCTAGAGGGTTATGTTGATTCAGATTGGGCAGGTAGTGCCACCGATAGGAAGAGCACTTCAGGGTGTTGCTTCAATATGGTATCAGGTGTGATCTCTTTGTTTAGCAGGAAGCAATCTTGTGTGGCACTAAGTACAACTAAAGCAGAGTATGTTGTAGCTTCTTCAGCTAGTTGTGAGGCAGTATGGATACGGAAGCTACTGTTGGATTTATTTGATCTCTAGATGGATGCTACTTGTATACATTGTGACAACCAGAGTTGCGTGAAGTTGTCAGAGAATCTAGTGTTCCATGACAAGTTGAAGCATATCGAGATCAAGTATCACTATATCAGGGATATGGTGCAGAGGGGATCAGTGAAGCTCTAGTATGTTGTGACGGAGGAACAGATAGCTGATGTTTTGATGAAGCCATTGGCTAGGGTGAAGTTTGAGTACTTCAGGGAGAAGCTTGGTGTTCTCTAGATTGAGGTTTCTTCTAAGGGAAAGTGATGAGTCCCACAGCCATTCTAACATGGTGAGAGGTTTGGTTCCTTCCATGGTTAGATGCAAGGGCTGAGCCATTCTGTCATGGTGAGAGGATTGGTTTCTTCCATGTCAGATATGAGTGTTGAATTCCATTCTGGGAATGGAGGTACCTAGTCAGTTACCAGGAACACTCAGTCTGGGACTGAGAGAGCCATTCTGATGAGTAGGTCAGATGTAAGGGCTGAACCATTTTGTCATGGCTAAAGGATTAGGTTCCTCCCATGTCAGATGTGAGTGTTGGCCATTCTGTTGAGTAAGACAGATGTAAGGGAAACTACCATTCTGGGAATGGAGGTACCTAGTTAGTTACCAAGAACACTCAATCCAGGACTGAGAGAGCCATTATGATGAGTAGATCAGATGTAAGGGTTGTACCATTCTGTAATGGCTAAAGGATTAGGTTCCTCCCAAGTGAGATGTGAGTGTTGGCCATTCCGTCGAGTAGGATAGATGTAAGGGAAACTTCCATTCTGGGAATGGAGGCACCTAGTCAGTTACCAGGTAGCTCAGTCTGGGACTGGGGGCCATTCTAGCGAGGGTGTAGGATTTGGTTCCTACCAGGTCAGATGTGAGTGCATGCCCTTCTAAACATGCATGTTGGATTGGTTCCTCGCATGTGTCAGATGTAAGTGCAGATCCGTTCTGAACATGCATGTTGGATTGGTTCCTCACATGTGTCAGATGTAAGTGCAGAGCCTTTTTGAACATGCATGTTGGATTGGTTTCTCGCATGTGTCAAATGTGAGTGCTGGGCCTTTCTGACAGGGTTGTGGGATTGGTTCCCACATGGTCAGATGTGAGTGTTGGGCATTCCTTTCTACTATGATTATAGGTTAGTTCCTACATGATCAGATGTAAGTGTTGGGCGAAGACCTACATGGTGGCTAGGCCTACATCCAGCATGAAAAAGCGTTGGTTCTGTAGAACTTCCTATGATGAGAAGAATAATGAGATAGAACCCATGAAGATTCAGTATTGATGATCCAGCAGAGATGATCTAGATCAAGGGAAGAACCAGATCCAGAGATGATACTCCAGAGATGATCTAGATTGAGGGAAGATCTAGATACAGGAATGATGATACTGATGATCTAGATCGAGTGATGATCCAGATCTAGAGACAAAGATGATTTGAAGACAAAGAAGACATGAAGATGACTTGAAGATGTAGATGACAAGAAGACCCAGAGAAGAAGACCAGTGACGAAAAATTGTGTCGAGAGAATACCTTCCTAGTTAAGAGGGAGTGTTAATGTAATTGTAAATTCGGAATGTATTCACTTGTATTTCTCATCTATTGTAACTCGATGTTTATTTTGGGATGTTCTTGTGTCATGTCATGCCCTGATGTTCTGATCGGGAGAATCAATAATGTAAACAAGTCATGTCAAGTCATTGTGGGTAACCCTCCTATTGTCTAAGGGTTAAATTCCCCGTAGTTCTGGGGCACTAGGGTTATTAGAATCTCCTAGTGAGGTCAACCCTAGTAAGGTTTTAGTCATTTCAGGATTAGTATAAATATAGAGCTGGACTCTCTATTTATACTAATCCCAACATGACTCTAGGGCTGACCTCACTAGGAGAGTCTAATAACCCTAGTTCCCTGGAACTAGGGGGAATTTAACCCTTAGACAATAGGAGCGTTACCCACAATGAATTGACATGAATTGTTTACATTATTGATTCTCTTGATCAAAACATCAGGGCATGACATGACACAAGAATTTCCTAGAATAAACATTGGATCACAATAGATGAGAAATACAAGTGAATACATTCTGAAGTTACAATTACATTAACAATGTGTTCTCTTCAAGAGGTGTGTGTTTATGACCTTCATCAAGCAATGTTGTTGAGTATAGTGTCGAGATTGAGTTATTGCGTGATTCCATTTCACATGGTGTTCTTTGTCTTGAGGTATGTCTTGATTCACAGTTAGTTGTCTCACAACTTAATGGATTGTATCATGTTATGGATCTGACATTTTTACGAATATTCTTGCATGTAATGTTGCTAGAACGGCAATTTGAGAGAATAACATACATTCACATTACAAGAAATTTTAATGAAGTTGTTGATTCATATGCTAACTATGTACTAGATTGGAATTTGTTTCATAGATGATAAAAGCATTTCACAAACACATTTTACACATGTAAATAGAATAAAAATCAATCATCATAATACATAAGTCTAATATGCAAGTCTAAAAAAAGTCTAAAAAAATTGAATTCATAATACATAAATCTAATATCCAAAATTGGTGCTTTCGGGCCACCAAAATATACTACACGGTCATAGAAAAAATATGCACCCATGTATCTAAGCCTGAGGTGGAGGAGGGTGTTGATTACGGTAGTAGACCACGGCTCTAGCTAGTCGATGAAATAACCAAACCCATGCCCATGGTACTCTAACCACCTAGCATTGCATGGCCTCAAGAAATCCCTTGACTTGTGCCATGGGAACCCTTTGTGTTAAGTGAACGAAGTTTGTGTGGATGCTTTGGAGTGTCCGCTCCACATCCACACCTATGATCTCATCATCTCTTCCCCTCCATTGATGATGAGGAAATGCATCTGGTCATCGTGGTCCCACATCTGCATGTACATGATAGAGTACCATTATATGTCATCACACCAAAAACATGTCTTTTGATTTCATATATCAAAAAACACAAAAAATTAATAATTCAACAACCAAAAGTGAGTTGGGATTCATTACCTATGTCTTCATATGCTGCTCCTAGTGGTAGGGGCATTTCTGGATCTCCACAGAAGTCTATCCCTGCATAGGGATAATCATCTATGGTGATGATCTGTCTCCACCACCAGAGAAAAAAGTCTGTTGGATAGGGGTTGGAAACCCTTTCCCCTCCCAGTATTACCATGACATTGGATCAGCGTAGCTGAGCCGGATCCCTAACTCCATGTGGGGTAATGTCAAATTTAGGGCTTATCCCCGACACTTGCTCAAAAAAGAATGCACTCAGTATGCTGCCGAACCCAAAGTTCCGTACCCTTCCCATCTTGCAGTCACTTAGTTGCCACTTCATGTTTCTCAATAGTGAGGTACTCCAGTCATATATTATAGGTCATGTGCAATCTATAGAATAGAACAACATTAGCATTGAGTCTTGGTGGAGTGATGCTAAACATGTGATCCTGCCCAATTCCAATAGTATGGCATTCTTCCCTAGATTCTAGACTGAGTTTGTCGGTATTTGACTCCCAACCTTCTCTGTATTGAGAAGGAAAACATAACTATGTACTCCTCTATAGTCAACCTGCGCCTTGGCCCATGGGATCGGAGGTTCGCCACCTCCCCTTGACATGACAAACCTGTGATAAAGTATATGTCCTCAGCCTCGATGCTGAGTGACATGCCATCCAACTTAAAGGTCTCATAGTCTAGATCCCAGTAATCCATTAGCAACTGGAGTAGCCTTGGATTTTACCTCAAGATTTCAAGGCACCAAAACTTATATAATCCACAAGCCCTCAGTGCTTGTTGAGCCATGAGATCAACCTGCACAGCCTCTTCAACATCACCATGTTCTCTCTCTCTCCATTCTAGCACCATCCTACACAAATATTGCCATGTTTCTTTGGTGTTTTCCCCTAAAAATCACGTTTGTGTCCCTAGATGCGACTATTGTCAAAACAGTTGCATATCTATGTGGGTGTCATGGTATTTTCCGTGTATACCCATCCCTATACGTGGAAAAAGACCTAATTTCTGCATGGGTCGAAACACACTATTTGGGATGGATTAAGTAAAAAAAATTACCATTAAAATTAAAAATTGATGCATGAAATTGAAAGAGGAGGGCATGAGTAGTTACCTAGACCAAACGTGGAGTAATTTCGCTAGACGATACTCTCAGAATCAGCTCTTGAAGTTTTGTATACAAAGCACTATGGTGAGTGAATTTTCAAAATGGTATGAAATTTTTTAATTTTTCAGTATTTTATAGAAAAAAATTTGAAATTTTTACCCACTTCCTATAGTTTTTTACCATTTCTGACCATTTTGGACCATTTGTACTAATATGATGTTGTAGGATTCCGTTTTGAGCGTGGTTTGACTGAGTCTTTGATCTGTTCGTGCCTATTATAGGTATCATGTCTAAACTGGAATATAGGTTAGGATTTTACATCTGATTGCATTTTTCATGGCCTTATGACTGTTTCATCTTAACCTTGGGTACGAAACCATTCCATGATGTCACAGGACCTTCATGCTGCTGTTAGAAGTGGTGATATGTGAATGGTAGATATTTCCTATACATGGGTTCCCTAGTGAGATCCTCTTGTGCATTTGTTTCCCATGATGGCATTTCTCCTTTAGGTTGTGGGAGTCCTTTTTTAGTCCTCCCATGTCTTTGAGCAAGAGATTCATACCCCTCTTGAATTTTATGCTAGCCATTCCCTTGGGATTCCCTTGTATATATCAAGTTGTAATTACATTTTCATGATTTTTTCTTTCCTTCTTGAGCTTTATGCCAGCTCCATAACTTTGAGTTATCAGCCATATAGCCCGAGCTTGTCTCATGTCTAGCCAAGAAGAGCTTTTTTGCATATATTTTTTAGCTTTATCACCCCTTTTACAAGGAGGATACCTTCCCCTGAGTGTTGTTATCATGCACATATCTCCTTGCATTGAGCATAGGCATGTTCCACTACTTGGAACTAGTTTGCTTTTCCCCTGACACTCGTCTCCTCCTAGATTTGTACTATAAATCACTTTATTCTTTTTCAAGCTTTTCAAAATATCTGAAAAACTAAAAAAAACTCAAAAAACTAAAAATTAGGACAGGAAAATATGTTATCTTTGGAAGCAGTCGAGTCATGTCGCCTTTGAACATAGCATTGTATATCACATCTGTTGGTTGGGTTATTAGTTTGACTTTAGGATATGTACTCGTTACTCTGATTTTATCTCCACTAATTGGTTAAGCTTCAAGTCCCTATGGAGCCTCTATTAACACCTCTTGTGTCGCAAAGACGCCCCAGTTTGTATATCGAGTCCATGCCAACTACCTTTAGTCACCATTCACCTTTATTTTCTTGTTTGAAGAAAGTTGAATCCCAATTCAACCATTCATCAGTTATCTTGACTTTGCATGATGGCCATTCCTGGTACTATTACTGGTTCTATTACTGGTTCGTGCACAACTTGTTCGATTTATTCCACAATATACAACGTTGCTGAGTACCTCATGCTGGTTGATGGGGGATGCCTTAATGCCCTCCTTCCAGTGGATTCCATTCCATCGACTTTAGATAATTTATTCTAGAATAGGAGTCTAGATTCATTTGAGTGCCTTGAGACTTATAGTCATCAGTGGTAGGTTCTCTCGCCATCGATAGTTTTGGGTAATTTTTAGTGGTGAAATTTCTCCAATTGGCCAATTTTTTTTTCAAAAACTAAATTCGCTATTTGGTGTCTAATATTTCCTATATTTACATCAAATATGTTTTTTTTATGATAATATTCGCCAAAATTTATACATTTTGGTGTTAATATTATGTTTCATATTTAATATTCTTCTACCTATCTATAAACATGTTTTTTCAATCCAGAACAATCGCCTAGAATACTAAAGCATAATATTAAAATCCTTAAAAAATACCCAGTTGTTACTTAAGTATAATGGGAATACATCAATGTCCCCCGATTGATGGATTCTTCCAAGTGTTCGACCTCAATACATTTATTCACACTTTTTATATTGCACTCTGTACCTTGATTCCCATTTTTATTATCGGTGGGTGATCTCGCGTTTATGACCGATAATCAGACAATGGACTACTATGTTCGACCTCGACACATATATTCGCATAGTATGAAATGTACTCATACCATTTCGTGTAGGAGACCTTCCAGCTTGGTGGAACTCCATGTATGCTACCTCCTTGATCGTGCCAGTGTTCATGAGATATCATCTCTCAAGATTTGATTCTAGTGTATATTAGAGATCTTCATCCACTATAAATATCTTGATTTGTTGTATATCTTCATCTATCATGGAGATCTTGACCTATTGTATATATTCATCCACTTTGGATATTCTGATCTATTTTATATTATACGTGGCAATGACCACACATGTCACATTTGGTATATCATGCCTATTCATGGCTCGTGTACTCTTATGTATTTGGGACTACTATATGTATTTGAAGTCACATGCAGAGATTGATTATTGTATTATAATGATGAGTGGTTGGTTCTTCCACCTAGGTCATCATTACTCCACTTCTAGGATGGATTTATAATGTATTTCGGCCATCATGTCACCCCTCTAACCTTACACATTAGGGTGCATCTATTATAGCTGATTTTACCACACATGGTTGATCACATATTTATGGCGTTCCCTTTTCCTCTATAGACTCTTTAGACCGCATGGACTTATATTATACTTTGATGTCCCAAGATCATACCTAAAAAACAAATGTTTATTGTTGTATGCGACTTTTAAACACATACTTGCATGTACACACGACTTTTGACCTCAAACCCGCGTACATTAGGAAGTGTGCATGAATCCAAATATTTTTGGAGTTTTCCTCATATGAGTCCAAATATCCTGACTCTTGGCCATCCATATGCCTTGAGATCACTTCGCTTCGACCGTCCATTACCCTTTTGGAGTGATATATAAGGAACCCCTTGGGGACATTGAAGGGAGAGGAATTGAAGAGCAAAGAAACTATAGTCCATTGTTTCCTTAGTTTGCTTATACTTGAGTCTGCATCCATTTGTCCCTTTTGAGCACTTTGTGTTCTTCCCAATATTTCCTTTTCTTTCTGATCTTTCTATCGAGAGATGGAGGATTGAAGTGGTGGAGGCCCAGGTGGAGGACTCGGTTTCTCCAGTTCGTAGACGTGCTGACAAATGTTGTCACTATTGTAATCTCTAATTTTATTAATAGAAATATATTTTCCTGTCCAATTATGTAGATTTGAATATCAATATTGAATCCATGGATGTATTTAATTGCTTATACATTGTTGAATATATATGCTAGAGTAGGTCTAACACATCATTATAGAGCATGCTTGTCTTGTTTGTTGTTGTTGAGAGCGAATTGCTAATACAAGCATGAATTGGAAAAGCTCATCGGGGATCTACTTCAACCATCCAGAACAATGTACAATTCAGTATCCCTTAGTGTTAGATGTTTGGTTTCTCTAGAATGTTGGGAAAGATTGATGTATACTGTCAAGATGTCTGTTGTGGTACACCCAAGCCATAGGAATTTTATGTCTATAACACAAGAGTTTTAGCGCCACAACAAACCATCAAAATAAAAAACAAAAGGTTTTAGCACCACAAAGTTTTTGAAAGTTTGAAAATGAGTTATGGCACATGAATGGGGGTTTTGATCCGTCCTTCCAACCACTACATGTGGAACAGAGAGCAAAGAGGTCTGAGAGAGGAAAGAATAGGCTATGCAGGAGCTTCTACTGCGTAGGTGTCCAAATTGTCTTACGGAAAGAGGTACATTAGAGCATGCTTGGAAAGAAATGGCTGAAACCCCATTCAAATACAAATTTTAGTACTTCAAATGATATTTTGGAAGCTGAACCGAAAAAATGGACAACTAGGAGTGCATGTTCAAATTTGAAGCCTGGATTCATGGTTCTTTGTGTGTTCCATTAGTATTGTATAGTACTAAGTTTGGGTCATTTCTTCATGCTGCTCTGTGTTTTCCTTGTTAAACAATATTGTGCCCTATACTCTCCAGCGATAAGGGATGGGGTGTTGTCACATCTCTCTACAGTCCTGGGTTCTTGGTTCAGCGAGGGCCAGAAGTGGTGTACCTATTGTTGACATTCTCATCCTTGATATTTATTGCTCTTGTTGGCGGGTTCTTCATGCTTCTCCTATGCTTTTTTCATCGGAAATGGTCTTCTCATCCTGTTGATGCGGTATCGTTTCTATTGTTTCCACTATGTTCCGGTTTCACATTTCTTGTTTTTGTTATTAGTTTTGATAATCATTAAAATTCATTCATTGCATTTTTTTCATTATACTACATAGGATTCCATGGAAAAAATCCTCTTGAATTGTTACAGAGAAAACTTCCTATGGCTTGGTGTATACCACAACAGACAGAGTAACTGCAGAAATCAATCCCTTCCCAATATGAAAGAGAAATAAAAAATCTAACACTAAAGTATCTCGAAACATACCTTATTTCAGATGGTTGATGTAGATCCCCATTGAGCTTTTCCAATCATGCTTGTGTTAACAATTTGCTCTCTCAACAATCAACAAACAAGACAATCATGGTATATAATGGTGTTAGACCTACTCTAGAATATATAATCAATAATGTATAAGCAATTCAAAGCATCCATGGATTCAATATTCATTTAAATGCACATCATTGGATAGGAAAAGATATTTCTATTAATATAAATCAGAGATTACCTGAATGAAAACCTCTATCGACACATCTGTGAACTGGAGAAACTGAGTCCTCCACCTAAGCCTCCACCACCTCAATCCTCCATCTCTCGATAGCAATATCACAAGCAAAGGCAAGATTGGGAAGAACACCAAGTGCTACAAGGGACAAAGGGATGCAGACTCAAGTATAAGCAAGCTACGACAACAATGGACTATAGTTTTCTTGCTCTTCAATTCCTCCTCTTCAATGTATCCAGAGGGTTCCTTATATAGTGCTTCAATGGGGTAATGGAAGGTCAAATCTAAGCAATATTGAGGCATATGGAAGGCAGGACACAAGTGACTCAAATCGACATCAAGGAAAACTCCAAAAATATTTGGCCTTTTGCACACATCCCGATGTACGCAGGTTTAAGGATTATATCTACGTGTATACGCGAGAAAGGATATAAAAGTCACATAGAGCAAATAACATGTGTTTTTAGGGATGATCTTGGAAACATCAAAGGTACAAAAATAGTCCATGGGGTCCAAAGAGTCTGTAGAGGGACATGTAAGGCCATAAATGTGTGATCTACCATGTGTGGTAAAATGAGCTGTAATAGATTCCCCCTAATGTGTGAGGTCAGAGGGGTGATACGATGGCTGAAATAATTTTTAAGTCCATCCCAGAAGTGGAGTGATGAAGAACCAAGTGGAAGAATCAGCCATCCAATAATATAGTACAAATATGTCTGCATATTACTGCAAGTACATACAACAGTCCTGGATACATAAGAGTACAATGGCCACGAATAGGCATGATACAAGCTATGACATGTGTGGTCATCGCCACATACAATATAGATAGATCAGAATCTCCATGATGAATATATACGAAGGATCATGATCTGCATGAAAGATGAAGATATACAATGGATCAAGATCTCCATAATGGCTAAAGATATTTGACATACACTGGAATAAGATCACGAGAGCTAAAATCTCATGAACACTGGCATGATCAAGGAGGTAACATATATGAAATGCCACCAATATGGAAATTCATCTACACAAACCACTACGAGTACATGTCCTACTATTTGAATAGAGGTGTCGAGTTTAAGCATAGTAGTCCATCGTGTGATTACCGGCCATTGATGTATACTGTTAACAGACGTGAGATCACCCACTGATAATGAAAATGGGAATCAAGGTACTAGAGTTCAATCTAACAAGTGTGAATAAATGTGTTGAGGTCAAACAATTGAAATAATCCATTGATCAGGGGACATTGATGTATTTCCAAAACTATCGATGGCAACAGAACCTACCACTGATGACTGTAAGTCTCAAGGCACTGAAATGACTCTAGACTCCTATCCTAGAATAAATGATCTAAAGTCGATGGGATGAAATTCATTGGAAGGAGGGAATTAAGGCATCCCCCATCATCCAACACGAGGTACTCAGCAAATATGTACAATGTAGAAAGACTCGATCATAATCTGCTCGAACCAGTACTAGTACCGGGAATGATCGACATGTAAAGTCAAGAAAACTGAGCAATGGACGACTCAGGATTCAACTTCCTTTGAACAAGAGCATAAAGGTGAATGGTGACTGAATGTAGGAAGCATAGAATCAATATACAAAATTGGGACATCTCTGTGACACAAGAGGCATCGATAGAGGCTCCATAGGGACTGGAAGCTTAACCAGTCGGTGGAGATAAACTCAAAGAAATGAGTACAACTCCTAAAGTCAAAATATTAACCCAACCAATGGATAGGATATAAAGTGATCTGTTCGAAGGTGGCACGACTCAACTGCTACCAAAGATAACATCTTATCCTGTCTGGCTTTTTGGTTTTTTAATTTTTTTGGACTTTTTCAAATAGTTTGAAAGCTTGAAAAAGAGTAAAAGTGCTTTATAGTTACAAATATAGGAGGAGACGAGTGTCAAGGGGAAAAAAACTAGTTCCAAGCTACAAAACATACCTATGCTCAATGCAAGGAAACATGTGTAGGATAATGACACTCGGGGGAAAGTCTCATCCCGGTAAAAAATGGGGAATCAAGCTGCAAAAGATATATAAAATGGATCTGCTTGGCTAGATATGAGACAATATTGGACTATATGGCTAATAATAAAATTTAGGGAAGCTAACATAAGGCTCAATAAGGCAAGCAAAACTCATGACAATCCAATTACAACTTGACATAAGGGATTCCTGGGGAAAATGCCGGCAAAAAATATCACGAGGAGTATGAAGCTCTTGCGTAAAGTCTTGGCGATACTATACAAAAGAATCCCACACCCTAAAGGAAAAATGTCGGCATGGGAACCAAATGCAAAAAATGAGCTAACTAGCGTACCCATGTATTGTCAAGCTCTACCATTCACATCATGTCACTTCTAAAAGCAGAAAGAAGGTTTCGTGACAAGATAGAATTGGTTCATACCTAAGGTTATAATGAAATGGTCATAAGGTCATGCAAAGTGCAAACGGATGTGATAACAAACCTGTATGCCAGTTTAGACATAATACCTGAAATAGGCACAAACGGGTCAAAACCACGGTCAAACCATGCTCAAAATGGACTCCTACATCATCAAATTAGTACAAAATGGTCCAAAATGGTCATAAATGGTCAAAAACTATAGAAAGTGGGTAAAAAATTTCAAACAATTTCTATAAATAGTAAAAAATTTAAAAGTTCCATACCATTTGAAATTTTTACGCATTTGAACTCAAACCTTCCAACGCAAATTTCGGGAGCATCGTCCAACAAAATTCCACCCCGTTTTATCTAGGTAACTTTTAATGTCCTCCTCTTCCTATTTCATGTAAATTTTTTAAGTTTTCATGGTCCAATAAATTTTTTAGGCCATCCAGAGTTGTGTGTTTCGGCCCACATGGAAATCAGGGTTTTTTCCATGTATAGGGCTCGCCATACATGGAAAAAACACTCAAACCCGTGTACATACATGGTTGTTTTGCAAACAATCATGTATGAGGCCACGAATAAGGTTTTCAAAGGAAAATGCTAATCAAAACTCTAGTTTTTGTGGAGGATGGTGTTAGAGTGGAGGGAGAGAGAACATGGTGATGTGGAAGTGGTCGTGCAAGGTGATATTATGGCCCAACAAGCATTATGAGCATGTGGTTTGTATAAGTTTTGGTGTCTTGGAAGCCTAAGGGCCAAACCAAGACTCCTCTAGTTGCTAGTGGATTACTATAATCCAGACTTTGAGACTTTTCACATTGACGAGATGTCAGTCAGCATTGAATTTGAGGACATATACTTTATCATTGATTTATCCAAGTGAGGAGAGGTGGTAAATCTCCAATATCACAGGCCAGGAAGTGGATTGACTATTGATGAGTACCTAGCGGTGTACTTTTTTTCAAACACCAAAAAGGTTGGGAGTCAAATATCGACAAAATCTATATAGGATTTGGGACTAAAGGCCATACTATTGGAATTAGGTAGGATAGTCAGATTAGCTTCACTCCACTAGGCCTCTTGGCCACTGATGTTCTATGCCGTGGAGTGTATGAGACCTGCAGTGTATGACTGGAGTGCTACACTATTGAACAACATGAAACAGTAGCCGAGTGACTACAAAATGGAAAACATGCAGAACTTCAGTTTCGATAGCATACTAAGCACATTCTTCTTTGAGCGGGTACCAGGGCTAAACCCAAGAGTGGACATTCCTCCACACAGAGTTCGAGATCCGGCCCAACGACATTGGGAAAATTCTATGCACAGACTGGGTGGAGGTAGGGTGGATAACCAATACCCAATAGACTTCTTTCCATGGTGGGGGAGGCAGATCATCGCCATAGATGACTACCCCTATGCAGGGATAGACTTCCATGGAGATACAAACATGCCCCTACCACCAGGAGCGGCATATGGCGACATAGGTAATGAATCCCAAACCCACGTTTTAAGTTTTTCAATTATTAAATTTTTTATGTTTTTTTTTTATATATTTGACTCAAAATACATGTTTTGGTGTGATGACACATAGTGACAATCCGTCATGTGTATCCAGATGTTGGACCATGATGACCGGATGGTTTCCCTCGTCATCGACGGAGGGGAAGAGGAGACGATATCATGGGTGTGGATGTGGATCAGATGCTCCAAAGCATTCACACGAACTTCGTACGCTTGACGCACAGGGTACCCATGGCGCAAGTCGAGGACTTTCCTAAGGCCATGCAGCGCCAAGTGGTTGGTTTACCATGGGCATCGGTTCGATTATTCTAACTGCTAGCTAGAGCCATAGTGTGCTACCATGATCAGAACCCCCCTCCTCCTCAGGCTTACAGACCTGAGAGTATTCCTTTTTGTACGACCGTGTATTATGTTTTGATGGCTCGGAAGCCCTAATTTTGTATTATGGCACTTATGTATTATGACGTCACTTTTTGGATAGTAATGAAAAAAAAATTATGATGATTGATTTTATTTATTTACATGTGTGTAAAAAAGTATGTTTGTGATATGCTTATTGTCTATGAAATAAATGCCAATCTAACAAATAGTTAGCATATGAGTCAGCAGCTTGATTGAAAATTCTTGAAACATGATTGTATGTTATATTCTCAAATTGTTGTTCTAGCAATCTCACACATAATAATCTTTGTAATAATATTGGATCCCTAATACGATACGAGCCATTAAGCTATGAGGGCCACTAACTACAGCTCAAGACGTACCTCAAGAGAGAGAACACCATGTGAAATGGCATCACGCAATAACTCAATAACAATACTATGATCAGGAACATTGTTCGAAGAAGGCCGTAAACATATGCCTCCTGAAAACAATACTTGTCCCATAGGAGTATAAATCACCCAAGTGGCCGAAGTTGAGTTTTGAGTGTTATGGCTAGCACCATCGGTGAATCCTATGTAAGAGGAAGACTCCATCAACATCTGCCATAAGAAATAGAAGCTAATCAACAAACCTGATCACCATAAGAAAACCTAACTATGCAATTCAAAAACTGTACAATAATATACAACAATCAACCTTGGATGAAGATCATACATAGTATTTTTTAAGATAGAGCCCATTTCTAGGATCCGCTAAGGATGTCCCTTCATAATCCAATAGCTCATAGGAACGCTTCTCTAACACACGTTTGACCATGTAAGGACCATGCCACATCGGATTAAACTTCCCTTCCACCAAAGGTTCTTTAGCTTGATCCCACAAAAGGACCAAATCACCTTCACTAAACTTCCTCGAATGGACAGACTTGTCATATTGGACCTTGATGCGACGCTTATTTACTTCTAGAGCCACTAAGGCATCTCAGCACTACTCATCAAGCTACTCTAAGCGGACCAAACATTCTTCTAGTGTGGAAGTGTCTGGTAAAAGATTTATAGCTAGCTTCAGAGAAGGGATTTCACATTCAACTGGCAAGACAAACTCCACCCCATGTACAAGCTGATATGGAGAGAAACTGGTGGCAGTCTTAATCATGGTTCTATAGGCCCACAAAGAAGGATATAACATGATATGTCAATTTGTCTTGCTTTGTGCTATGGTTCGTTGGAGAATGGAATTAAGTGATTTATTCACTGCTTCAACCTGTCCATTCACTTGAGGGTAATAAGAAGAGGAGTGCTCCTGCTTATACCCTAACTTTGAAACCAACTCTTCCATCATTTTATTCTGAAAGTGGCTACCATGGTCAGTGACAAGCTCTTTCAAAATGCCAAATCAAGTAATAATTTGGTTGAAAATGAAATGCATAGCTATCTCACCATCGGATTTAACCGTGGGAATAGCCTCTTCCCATTTCATGAAATAATCAATAGCCACTATAATGTGATGATGGCCCCCAGCTGAGGCTGGGTTGCAATCCATAATGGCAAGCGCCCACTTGGTGAAGGGGTCGACGTTGACAATAGGATGTAACGGGGCTGGATGCGAGTGCATATTGCATGCGAACAACTAGAAAGGGTGACACTTCTTGACCACATTAACATAATATTTGAAGATCGATGGCCAAAAATATCCTTCTCTCAATATTTTTTAGGCTGTATAAAGCCTAGATAAATGACCACCACATGCACCTCCATGGAAATCATTTAGCACAACCTCATCCTCATCATGCATTAAACAACGACGCAAAATGGAATCCACCCCATAGCGGTACAAAGTGTTATCCACTATAAGGTAGTTCTTAGCTACATGATGTAATCGTCGTCGCTCATCCCGTGAAAGGTGAGGAGGGACCTTCAAAATTTTCAAATATACAATGATATTCCCATATCACGGGTCCAAAGTTGAGATAAGGAAAATATGCTCATCGACAAATGTATCCTCATAAACCTATTCCTCCTCCAAACTTGGAAAATTATATATGAGCTACGCAATGATCAACGATTTCTTCGACTTCACCGAAATGAATTCAAGATCAAACTCTTGCAAAATAACAATCCATTTATTGTATTTTCCCCCAATCATCCTTTTAGTGAGGATGAACTAAAACATATTGATATGAGCTACAACCAAGTTTTGGCGAAGGAGAATTTAATGTCTCAATCTCCGAACCGCATGTATGGTGGCCAAGGCAAGCTTCTCCACATGGGAATAATGGATTTCTACATCAAGAAGGTTTCATCTCAAATAATATATGACATACTCATGGAACTCCTCATCCTACTGAACCAAAACCATAGCAACCGTCTCCATAGAGGCGGCCACATAAATCAAGAAATCACGGCTATAGTCAGGTGGACTAAGCACGAAGGCCGATGCTAAGGCTTGATTAAGAGAATCAAAGGACTCCTGGGCTTGCTCATCTCAGCAAAAAGGAGTGTCCTTCTTTAAAAGATGCATAAATCCTTTAGTCAACTTGAAAAAATTAACTACAAATCTCCGCGAGAAATTTTCCATGCCTTGCAAAAACTTAAGGTGTCTAATATTACGCGAGGGAGATAATTGAAGTATTGCCTCAACCTTTAAGGGATCGACTCTTATACCCTCACTAGATAGGATGAACCCCAGTAAGCAACCAATAGTCACGCAAAATATGCACTTATGAGGATTTAAACGGACTTGGTAATGGCGGCATGTTTCGAACATTAACCTCACATGGTATGGATGGTGCACTCTCAAACGAGAATGAGTAGTAAGGTCATCCAAATACACTTCAATAATTATTTTGAGATCATGAAAAATTAAGTTCATATCCCGCTGAAATGTAGCTCCGGCATTTTTAAGGACGAAAGGCATCTTCCAATATGCAAAAGTACCCCAAGGAAAAATAAATGCAGTCTTATGTTGATCCTTGGGTTTGATATGGATCTGATTATATCAGGAAAAACCGTCCATGAAGTAGAATACCTCATTTCCCGAACACTCATACAAAATATGATCAATAAATGGTGTGGGAAAATTATCCTTCGGACAAGCACAATTTAAATCACGGAAATCAGTGCATATGCAAATCTCTCCCTACTTCTTATCAACCAAAACGGGATTTGAAACCCACTCTGTCAGGATAAAGGGATGGATAAAACCTTCGTTTAATGGTTTCTCTATATCAGCCTTAAGGGTGGGTGCTTTTCTAGGATTCACCACACGCAAACGTTGACGAACTGGCTTCACACTCGGATAGGTATTAATCTCATGTTTGACAATACAAGGGTCAATACCTGGAATTTCCTCGTATGAATAAGAAAATATGTCATAAATATCTTTAAATATCTTGATATACTCCTTGATCTCATCAGGGGAACAAATCACCCCAATGTAGATGTTCTCAACTTTGCTAGGATCGTGAGAAATATGGATATGAATAGTAGGTGATAAATTCACCGTGTTCCCATCAGCCATCTGACCAGAGGAGATCAATGGAACCATGGGACTACCAATATTCTCGCTAAGAATCTCCCTAAAGTCATCACACTCCATATGATCGAGTTCAGGAAGAAAGTATGATCAATGATGTAACTCTTCCTAAGGTGGCTCAACCCCAGACACGACCTCAATAATGGCTTCATCTGATGGAAAAACATTGTCGAGGAAATCATGTGCATGAGAGGACTCAACTTCCCATGGAGGAATCACATATGGTTCATCCTCCTCTGGCTGTGAATAGAAAGGACTAGGCTCTGCAACTTGACCAAGAATTGCTTGATATGCTACCATCGTTGCAGTCAGCGACACATTTGTTTCGATAGGTCCAATCAAAGGACTCAGTGAAGGAAGAATCCAAGGATATTCCATATGGATAGTGCGAAAAGACACCAAATTCAGTGAGGACAAAGCCCCACCAAAACTAGATACGATCATAAGAACAGGTGCAGGACAACTAAATGTTCCCATAAGAGCCAGATACATACCCACACCCACACTCAAAGTTGTCGTCTGAGAATGATCAAGAATCGAGATAGAAGTTCCTGATGATACATTGAAACTCGGATTACGGAATGACATCTGATCAATCATAATGATATTCCCATTAAATGGAAATCATATCACTCAAAAGAGAGAAGAGGCTACAGCTTGCATACTATACATCCAATTCCATCCCAGCAAAATATTGTAGTCAAGGGGTGCATCAACCACCTTGAACTCGATCGTGATGGTCTTCCATCCCAATTTGATCTTAAGAGAAGGAAGAATCCCATGCAGCCAAAATTATCTACCATAGAAAGCTGTCAACATGGTAGCAGATTGAGAAAACTCAGGAGAACCCAAACCCTTCCAACATGACAAAGAAATCACGGAAGAAACATCACCTTCATCAATGATGGTGTGCTTGACGGTCATATTAAGACACTCTACATGAATCAAAAGAGACATGTAGTAAGCCAAGTGAGAATATATTCCCATGGTTTCAAATTTGATAATGGAAGAAGAGTTATCATCATTAACCCCCAGAGTAGAAAGCAAGACTCTCCTCTGTGGAGGACAAGTTTGAAGTACTTCAAGGGAGGACATCGCACAAGGAGTTTGGCCCAAATCCTTGACAGTAGAATAGTTCTGGGTGGCTTCAGCATTAGGATTATGCCCCAAACTCTTTAGGACTCCCTTAGGGATGCAAGGTGCAAATTTAGGTTTATCCATAGGTTTTTTGATATGCAAATGGCTGTGAGGTGGAGCAGATTCCTTTCCAAGGTCTGGTTGTGATGAACCATAATCCTTCGCACAAGTCACAACCTTAGCAACGTGCACCATATTGATGCAACCATGACCGGTATTGGCCTCCAATGGATTTTGATCTCCACTCAATGCACGATGAGGATCAATGGTCCTCGAGTTCATATTTTGATTGTTGGATAAAGGATTAGTTAGCACGGTTGGGCCCTGTGCTATGAACCTCGAGGCATCTTCCATACGAGGGCACAAGTGAGTGAGGTGGTCCTCCTTACATAAATTGCAAGGAAACTTTACCTTACGTTTAGTCTGCTTGTCCCCCCTAGCATTACGAGTGTTATTGTCATTATAATTATCATTTTCATTCTTATTCCCACCCTTATGATTATTTTTCCCTTTTTTCTTATTCCTTCCAGGCTGCTAGTTTCCCTTCTAGTCCAACTATTGCACGCAAAGTACATTGGCCTATTGGATAGGTTGAGACGAAGTCATGGCTTGTCCTGACATGGATTGAGTAATTGATAATTGGATCACTTGTTTCACTTGTTTCACAACTGAATCCATAGGTTTTGTACTTTTCGAGCCCACAATGCCATCAGCATGTGGCCCAGGCTTGATCTTGGGATCGAAACTAGATCACGGGGCATTAGGTATAATCTCATACAAAATTATGGATTGAGCATAGATTAAATCCAAATATTGTGCCATAAAGATTGCTTGTTCCTTGTTTTGGATGCCAGATGTGTAAACATCCTTTGCAATGTAAGGTAACAACGACTTGAGGAACCACTCAAGGAGAAATTCCGGTGGTATAAAGGATTTAATCAACCGCTTCCGTCTACGCCACTCTTGAATATGATATGAGATATGTGTGGCTTTGTCTTGTCGAAATGTTGACAAGAGTTCGGTACCAATGTCGTAACGTACATGTAGCTGAAAGTGATTGAGGAAATTCATGGTAAGGTCATCAAATAAAATGTATGCCCCTCTTGGTAACTCTATATACCATTTCACTGCAGGCCCAGTGAGGGTGCGTTGAAATAGCCTCAGACGGATTGAATCATCATGTAAGGAATTGGAAGACCACCAAAGGTGAAAAGTAGTGACATGCTCACTAGGATCTTCTACAGCTTTTCCCTCGAACTTGGGAATGTTCAAAGGATGCTTGCTAGGGATGGATGGCCACATCGGGTCATGAGATGCTGTATTGTTCATAAGTCTCGATAAGTCAGACGAGTTCAATTTTGCGAGGAAAGGGAGCCTAGGTTGAGCCAGTCTATGCCACACTCCCTGATAGTTCTGGTTCATGTAAGGTTGATTTCTATAAATACCATAGCCTTGGCCATAATAACCTCCTCCCATTTGACCCATATAGGGCTGCATGGAAGCATTGTGATGCAGGGTACCTTGATTATGTAGTGCTACAAAGCCATAATTGGAAGAGTAAGCAGGTTGTTGATACCCATACCCATAGGGTTGATAGTTCTATCTGTTGAAATATTGTAACTTCGAAGAATACTCTATATGTATCTTTTGTGGTCCCCGATGGTCTTATCAGGAGAACTAATAATATTCATGAGGAAGTACCGTAAAAATGTAAGTTATGTCATTAGCACCATAGTTGTGGTTACTCAAGCCTACATGATTAAATTAGGATTACTCAATCCTACATGACTGGATTAATTATTAAGTGAATGAACAAATATAAATAGAGGTGTGGCGCTCCTCATTTGGAACACACGCACTCAGTTGTGTAGCACATTAGTGAAGGAGAGAGAAGTAGGTGGAGAAGGAGGAGGATCAGTGTTTTGGTTTTACCTTTTATCTTTTTGGGGCATCTATATTGAGGAAGCTTTTGCTGGGTTTTTCCCTTTAGGGTTTTCCCATGATAAATCTGTGTTGTTCTTGTGATACAGTTTCTTTCAGTGATCCCGTTTATATGCTTTTTTTATTAAATTGAAATGAAATACTAATGATCTAGCTTAGAATATGGAATTAGAGCTAGCCTGAATATGATAGCTTTCATAAGGTGAAATAGCCCTCTCTCTCTCCCCGGAATAAATTAGGGTTTCAAGAAAATTTATGAGTTTTGGAAAACTGCTTGCATAGAAATTTGCGCCCTCCCATAGCGCATCTTTTGAGCCTAGAATCGATGTTTTTGGGTTTGAGAGTCTCCGGGAAAGTCAAACCCTAGTTTGACAGCTGCACCAGAAAACAACTGGAAGCTGTAAAAGCTGAATCTTGCAAGTCTGATTTGGAAGGTGAAGACCTGAGATCTCCAGAAACCAAGCACACCAGTCAACTCACCTTAGTCAAGCACATCTCCTAGTAAGTTCAGTTTCTCATTTCACAAAATTTCAATTTTTTATGATTTTCTGATAAGATGGCCCCAAGCACTAAGCTTGAGGATAAGCTAGAAGGCATAGAGAATTTATGAGCATGGAAATATAGGATTGGTCTCATTCTTCAAGAAAATGATCTTGATAAGTATGCCAAAGAAGAAGTTGCAGAACTTGAAGAAGCTGAAGCCAAGGAGAAGCACAAGAAGGATATGATTAGGGCACAAAGGATTATTGCTGACTCCATCAAGGATCACTTAATCCCTCAAGTGTCATCCAAGAAGAATCCAAAATAAATGTATGATGCCCTATCTAGAATGTATGAGGGAAGAAACATCAACAGAAAGATGAATCTAAGAGCTCAATTGAAGAGCACCAAGATGACTCACGGAGAATCCATCCAAGACTACTTCACAAGGGTTTCTCAGATCAAAGAGAAACTAGAAGCTATTGGAGATAAGATTGATGAAGATGAAATGGTTATGACTACTCCCAATGGTCTCACTAGACCCTGGGAATCCTTCATCCATATGATGTGTGCCAGAAAAGAAAGCATGAAGTTTTGATGTGGTATGGGAAGACTGCATTCAAGAGGTGACTAGAGTGGAAAATAGAAAATATTTACTAAAGGAAGATGGTCAATCCCTAGCCACTCACACCAATAGAAGAAGAAGTCAATCTAATTTCAAGAGAATAAATTGTAAGGAGTCTCAACCTCCCACAAGAATCCAAAGAACAAGGGAAAATCCTCCAAATAAATACTACTTTAATTTTCAATGTTTTCATTGTGATAAGATAGGACACATTGCCCAAAATTGTCCTATGAAGAGGCAAGAATATAAGAAGAGGATCAACAACAAAAAAATACATCATGCTCATCGAGCTGAAGATGAGGATGAAGAAGAAGAAGAAGAAGGACCTCCAATAAAGAAAGCAAGAGAAGAAGATGCAGGAGAGTATGTACTATTCTCTACACTCTCTGGGTCTGTAACACCTGGAGAAGACACTTGGATTATTGATAGTGGTGCTTCAAAGCTCATGACGGGACAAAATAAAACTCTATCCAAACTTGAAGAAAAGAGCTCTCCTCAGAAAGTATCCCTAGGAGATGACTATCAATATCCAATCAAAGGAGCTGGTGAAGCAATCTACAAACTTGATTCAGGTAATCCCTTAAAGATGAAAGATGCATTATATATACCTAGTCTAAAGAAGAACTTACTTTCTATCTCAGATTTAGATAAGAAAGGATTTAGAGTTGCTTTCATAGATGGTCAAGTACTCATGTGGCCCAAAGGAAATAATATTAAAGATGCAATCATCATTGGTGAAGAAGAAGGAGGCTTGTATAAACTCAAGGGACACTCAGAAACAATCTTTGTTCATGAGTCCACTGACCCTAGTGAACTATGGCATAGAAGGCTTTCCCGCATTAATTACAAGGCTCTACCTCATGTGAAAAAAGTAGTGACCAGATTACCAGACATGAAGATCAAGGTTGAAGGCATTTGCAAAGGATGTGGAAAGGGAAAGAACATCAAGAATCCATTTCCGAAGAGAGAAACAAAAACAAAAGGTACGCTGGAATTGATTCATTCAGATGTATGTGGTCCAATGTATTCTACATTCTTAAGTGGATTTGAATATTATATCACATTTATTGATGATTATTCAAGGAAGACTTGGATATACTTCTTGAAAGCAAAGAGTGAAGTGTTTGAGAAATTCAAAGAGTTAAAATCCTTGATAGAGAATCTTTCAAACAAGAAAATAAAGACACTTCGATCGGACAATGGAGGAGAGTATACCTCAAAAAAATTTGAAGCCTTTTACAAAGATGTCAGAATCAAGACGGAACTAACTACTCCCTACAATCCTCATAAGAATGGGGTTGTGAAGAGAAAGAACAGAACCATCATGGAGGCAGTGAAGACAATGATATATGATCAATATCTTCCAATGCATCTATGGGAAGAAGCAACAAGAACTGTTGTATATGTATAGAATAAAATATCTCACAGTGCTCTTGGATTCAAGACTCCAGAAGAGATGTTCACAGGAAAGAATCCTGAGGTAAGTCACCTCAAAATATTTGGTTGTCCAATATATATTCATATACCAAAAGAGAAAAGAACCAAGTTGGACCCTTCCGGAAAGAAGGGGATATTTGTTCAATACTGTTAAGTATCCAAGGCATTCAGAATTTACATCCCTGGATTCCATCACATGGAAATCAATCGACATGTGACATTCTATGAAGAGGAAGCCCTCAAGAGATCCAAGAAGTTCCAAAATGAAGAAGTGTATGAAGAAGAGACACCTCCCAAAAATAAAGAAACTACATGTCTCCCTGAAAAAGAAACTCCTGAAGAACATGACATGGTAGAACCACGAGAACCTCCTACAATGGAGATGTAACGAAAGAGAAATCCTGCTTTGAAAAGAGAGATTATACAAGAGGAAGAAAGATATGGAGCTCTTGAAGGCTCCATAAGGGAAATAAATAAACCTAAGACTTTTTCCAACTATGTAGCTTTGATGTGTGATCTTGTAGATCAAGAACCTACAAACTACGAAGAAGAGATATAGAAGAAAGAATGGGTAGAAGCAATGACTGAAGAATACCAGTCAATAATGAAGAATAATGTATGGGATATAGTTCCCAAGCTAGAAGGAAAGAGTGTAGTATTCTCCAAATGGATCTACAAGATAAAGCATGCAACTGATGGAAGTATCAAGAAGTATAAAGCAATATTTCTGGTGAGAGGTTTCTCTCAAAAAGAGGGAATTGATTATGAAGAGACATTTTCCCCAGTAGCACGACATACTTATATTCATTAGAGGAAATTTCAACTCAAAATGGGCCTTTTAACTTTTATTCAAATTCCATGTCATCATGTGTTAGCCAATGAAATTGCTTTAAATTTGAAATACCGTATAGGTCTTAAACACTTTTTTAATATAAATTTGGGGATAGGTATCATAAAAAAAACTACGTTTTTTGTTTGTATTTTTTATATATATCCCTGTGTTTTTACTCAAATTTCGATCGGGAGAGATAGTTGGATGCAGAATTAAATTCTGCATCCAACGAGTACCCACTCGGCATACTTTTGACAGACGCCGCTACCCCAAAAACAAGAAATACCTGAAAAAATGGAATGATGATGTCATCATTCCATTTTTTCAGGTATTTCTTGTTTTTTGGGTATCAGGGTCCATAAAAAGTATGTTGAGTGGGTACTCGTTGGATGCAGAATTTAATTCCACATCCAACGGGCTCTCCCGATCGAAATTTGGGTAAAAACACAGGGAGATATGTCAAAAATACAAACAAAAAAGTAGTTTTTTTCTTTTCTTCCTCCAAAATTAATAAATATTATTTTATTATTTTATTAGTTCATTTTAGGAGTCCCATTTTGAGTTGAAATTTCCTCTAATGAGAGCTATCATGGCACTTGCATCCATGATGAAGTGGGGATTACACCAGATGGATGTGAAAACAGCCTTCCTGAATGGTGTGATTGAAGAAGAAGTATACATAGAACAACCACAAGGATTTGAGTTTGAAGATAGACATACTCACGTATGCAAGTTGAAGAAGGCCATGTATGGCCTAAAACAAGTTCCTTGAGCTTGGTATGGAAGGATAGATAGTTTCCTGACAAGCATGGGCTTTACCAAGAGTAAATCTGATCCTAACCTTTACCTCAAGGTTATAGAAGATGAACCTGTCATACTACTATTATATGTGGATGATTTATTTTTGACAGGGAATGAAAAACAGATTATGGAAAGCAAGAATAAAATCACAAAAGAATTTGAGATGAAAGACCTTGGTGTAATGCATTATTTAATAGGTCTGGAAGTATGGCAAATTTCAGAAGGAATCTTTCTCAACTAGGGAAAGTATGCAGTGTAGATATTGAAAAGATTCGATATGTTGGAATGCAAAGCCATGGCCACACCCATGGATTTCAACCTGAAGTTGTTAGCTGATGACTCATTAGAGTTAGTAGATGTGACTCAATACAGACAGATCATTGGGTCATTAATGTAATTAGCAAACACCAGACCTGACATTTTTTTTGCTGTGAACACTCTGAGTTAATATCTAGTTCAACCTAGACAGGCTCACCTGGTAGCTGCAAAACATGTGATGAGATATCTGAAAGGGACTATAGACTTTGGTCTATACTATGATGGTAGCCATGAGTACATCGGTGTATGGCTATACAAATGCAGATTGGGCTGGAAGTATCTCAGACAGGAAAAGCACATCAGGTGGATGTTATCGTCTGGGATCTGCTGTGATTTCATGGTTTAGCAGAAAACAGTGCAGTGTTGCTCTTAAGACAGCCGAAGCAGGATATATAGGAGCTTGCTCTACTAGTTGTGAAGCCATATGGCTTCAAAATTTGATGTTAGGGTTATTCAACCTAGAGGTGGATACTACTATGATTCTATGTGACAACCAAAGTTGTATAAAAATGACAGAGAACCCAATGTTCCATGACAGATCAAAGCACATATAAATCCAGTATTTCTACATTCGAGATATGATGTAGAAGGGAGCCATAAGGCTCCAGTATGTGAGTACTATTGAAGAAGTTGCCGATGTGCTAATGAAGCCTCTGTCTCAAGTAAATTTTGAACACTTTTGAGACAAGCTTGGTGTTGTTCGAAAAGACCTTCCTCAAAAGGGGGAGTAGTGATATTGCAATGGGATTGTATCATCCATGGGCACTTGCCCTAAAGTGATCCGGTGGCCTCAATCCTTGAGAATGAAGAGGGATTGTATCATCCTAGGACATTTGTTGAGAAGTGATCCGACGACCTCGGTCCTCGAGAATGAAGATGGCTTGTATCATCCCAGGACATCTGTCTAAAATAGATCTAGTGACTGCAGTCCTCGAGAATGTAGTAGGATTGAATCATCCTTGAACTTTGGTTTAGAAAGGTATCCGGAGGCTTCAGTGCCTGGGAATGTGGCAGGATTACATCATATGTGAACTTCGGTTTAGAAAGGTATCCGGAGGCTTCGGTCCCAGAGAATGTGGCAGGATTGCATCATCCTTGAACTTTAGTTCAGAAAGGTATCCGGAGGCTTTGGTCCCCAAGAATGTGGCAGGGTTGCATCATCCTTGAACTTCGGTTTAGAAAAGTACATAAAGGGTTCGATCCCTAAGAATGTGGCAGGATTGCATCATCCTTGAAATTTGGTTTAGAAAGGTATCTAGAGGTTTTGGTCCCCGAGAATGTGGTAGGATTGCATCATCCTTGGACCTATTCCTAAAGTGACAGGGACTGATTATCCCATAATCAATATGGTGACTTCGGTTGTCGAGAATGTGGTAGGATTGTATCTTCCCTAGACTTAGGTCCAAAAGTGATCCGAAGACTTTCGTCTTCATGTTGTGGATTGCAGGTTGTTGATGATGATGATGTACTGATCGAAAGATCAAAGTGTGATGATGATGATGTACTGATCAAAAGATCAGAGTGTGATGATGATGTTGTTGTTCGAAAGTTCAAAGTATGATGATGATGTTGTTGATGTTGCTGATCAAAAGATCAGAATATGATGATGATGATGTTACTGATCGAAAGGACAAAGTGCTGAAGATGTTGTTGCTGATCGAAAGGTCAAAGTGCTGAATATGTTGTTGCTGATCGAAAGGTCAAAGTGCTGAAGATGTTGTTGCTGATCGAAAGGTCAAAGTGTTGTTGATGATGTTATCAATCAAAGAGGTCAAAGTGTTGTTGTCGTTGAAGATTGAAGATGAAGACTATATGATGTTAAAAATATTCCAATGATTTATAGATGTGTTACCCTGATGATGTTGATGATGTCCTCTATCTCTCTCCTATTATTGTTGTTGTTGATGTTGTTGTAGAATACCCTTCTCGTTAAGGGGGAGTGTTGAAATATTGTAACTTTGAAGAATATTCTATATGCATCTTTTGTGGTCCCCGATGGTCCTACCGGGATAACCACTTGTATTTCTTTATACCTCGATGTTTCTAATTGGAAGAAATAATAAGAGTCATGAGGAAGTCCCCTCAAAATGTAAGTTGGGTCATTAGCACCCTAGTTGTGGTTACTCGAACCTACATGATTAAATTAGGATTACTCGAGCCTACATGACTGAATTAATTATTAAGTGAACGAACGAATATAAATAGAGGTGTAGTGCTCCTCATTTGGAACACACACACTCACTTGTGTAGTGCATTAGTGAAGGAGAGAGGATTAGATGGAGAAGGACGAGGATCATTCTTTTGGTTTTACCTTTTATCTTTTTGGGGCATCTATATTGAGGAAGCTTTTGCTGGGTTTTTACCTTTAGGGTTTTCCTAGGATAAATCTCTGTTATTCTTGTGATACTGTTTCTTTCAGGGATAATTTTAGGGGCGAATCTTATCCCAGTGGGATATTTTTCCATGTTTTTCTCCCAAAAAATATTCGCCATTTTGCATTTTTTGAAGGCCTATTTCGCCCAATATTGATGGGGTAAAAAATTTTCACCCTAAAAATCGCCAAATTATTATATAAATGATATAAAATCCTTGGAAATTAAAATATTTTTTGAAAAATATCACTAATCATTTTATAGTTGGCATTTTAAGAATTGGTAATATTCACCAACATTTATACACTTTTAAATAAGTTGTAGAAATTCAGGCCTGCAGTAGATTAATTTCACTCACAGCAATTAACAATTGATCATGCAAATTATCAACAATGGAGACTGAATATGGAGCTGT
>LPNX010189593.1:128444-145822 GCA_001517045.1 Pseudotsuga menziesii
ATGGTTCCTTAAAATCATCCCTGGAATTTCTTTCAGTGATCTTGTTTATATGGTTTTGTTATGAAATTGAAATGAAATACTGATGATCTAGCTTAGCATATGGAATTTTAACATTGTCCATACTGCGGTCCATAAGACTGTCCATGAGAATCTCCATAAGGTGTCCCATGGGATGTCCCGTAAGAATGTCCATAGTTAGGGATATGGGGAACTCCTTGAGATGGACCATAAGACAATCCAGAAACAAGGATATGACCTCCCAACAGAACAGGAGGTACTTGACTCTGAAATACTACCATGCGACCAGTCACAGTACGAACATGGATAGTAGTGATATTCTGGCCCGAAGGACCACATGAATGAGGGGGAGGAAGGGTTGTCAAAAATGTATTCGAAGGAGTAGGGTTCGAGGATGAAGGGACATGTGAATGAATGTAAGTGGTGTTCCCAATTGTCACTCGTCTTAGTTCTAGTATCCACATATGATTACTAACACCAGGTCTAGGATGGAGATGTGAGGTTGCTTCCACCGTTGGGATGGAAGGTGCAATGTGAATATTTCTCCCAAATCTCTCTGCATGGAAATGAATAAGAGTGCCCTGAGACGTAGTGTTAGGTTCAACTTTCGATTCAACATGATGTGTTGTATTGGGTGCGGGGATATCAAACATGCCATAATGAACATGACTAGTGCTTGTGGGTTCATAATGAGTCTTGTCACCTAGTAACCAATACCGACTACTTGTGAATGAGGGATCATAACAATATTGTGAAGGTATTTCTGGTGAAGGATCATATACGGGAGTAGGATTTTCCTCCCCAACCTCATGAGGTGGAGAGGACATCTTTGGATTCTCATCCTCATAATCTCCCATAGTGTGTATTAGAGGAAATTTCAACTCAAAATGGGCCTTTTAACTTTAACTCAAATTCCATGTCATCATGTGTTAGCCAATGAAATTGCTTTAAATTTGAAATACCGTATAGGTCTTAAGCACTTTTTTAATATAAATTTGGGGATAGTTATCATAAAAAAACTACTTTTTTTGTTTGTATTTTCGACATATCTCCCTGTCTTTTTACTCAAATTCCGATCGAGAAAGATTGTTGGATGCATAATTAAATTTCACATCCAACGAGTACCCACTCGGCATACTTTTGACGTACCCCTCTACCCCAAAAATAAGAAATACCTAAAAAAACGTGATGATGATGTCATCATCATGTTTTTTTCAGGTATTTCTTGTTTTTGGGGTAGTGGGGTCCATCAAAAGTATGTCGAGTGGGTACTCGTTAGATGCACAATTTATTTCTACATCCAACGATCTCTCTCGATCGAAATTTGAGTAAAAACACGGGGAGATATGTCGAAAATACAAACAAAAAAGTAGTTTTTTTCTTTTATTCCTCCAAAATTAATAAATATTATTTTATTAATTGTTTTTAGGAGGCCCAGTTTGAGTTGAAATTTCCTCTAATGTGAATCAAAGTGAGAAGTAGTCTGCTCGGACTGTCTGTTTCTCTCTCCCAAAGGAGGAGGAGACGTAGAAGGTGGAAGTCCTTCTAAATGACGAGAACGGTGAAGCGCCGCACCCGAATCCACAATGACTCAAAAAAATAAAAAGACTTTATCTAATTATGCAAACCTTAGGAAAAATAGCATGCACAGAGAACACACTTATAAAATGTAAAACCAAATCACAAGCAAACAAGGGTAGGATAAGTGAGCTCCCAAATGAAGTAGGTATGTCTCACCTAGGAGAGGCTTGAGACTCGCATACACAACAAGCAGAGGTTCATAACCAATTATAGTGGCCCTCAGCTTCAACACATATAGCAATTGTGTTGTCCGACCCCTACTTGGCCAAGACACCTGCAGAATAACCTCTGCAAAGTACCCCCTCGATAACCTAGGTAAGGAAACTAAGGTCAACTCAATATAATCAATGCTTGGGCGGATAGTCGTAGGGGGGATTGACCGTATGGGAAGGGTAGCAAAGCCTGAAACTCTTGAAAGAGCTCCCAGATACAAATACAATCCTAAAAATATCTCTGGTTCTACTCAGTTACAACCAGGGGTCATCCCAATCATAACCGCTCACACTGCCTCGTGCTTAACTCCCTTGTAAGAGGAGGATCCTGAGAACACTAATTATATAAAGGAATTTCACACTCTCACCTGGACAGACACATAAATGTTTCATTTAATTGTCTTGGAGAATTTACTCACAATGATCTATTCCAAGACCCTAAAACCTAGTCTTGTTGGTGCACCCTATAAAAGAAAAGAGTGTAACTCATTTTATTATGTGTTGATTTTAATTGGCTTATTACTCAAAGGGAAAATGGTTGTGCAACTAATGATGTTCTAATGCAACAAGAAGTAAAATGCACACCTAAAAATCAATGCAAATGCTTTGTGTCAAATGAAGAACATGGTATGCTACTACGTGAAGTGCAAAATTTTCCTTCAAGTGAATATGCAATCATTCCTATATGAAAATCTGACTAATACTCTCCAAGCAAACCTAATGCAAGTACCATGCAAATGAAAAATGCAAACAATGCATAACGATGCAAAAAGCAAATGTTTTTGTATTTTTTGAATTAAATGATATAAAAAGCAAAAGTATGACTCTACAACCCTTGGACTCTGCAAGCACTACCAGACAACACCCAAGAAAAGCACCAAGGTAAAAGAGACCTAATGCACTAATCCCAAAACAAAAAATAGAAAATTAAATGACAAGAACATTTTCAAAAAATTTAAACTAAAAAGCATCTCTGGTCAGAAATAGGGGTGTATACAAACTCCAGAAGCATCTAAAAAGACTCGGCAATTATCCAAACTCGCCCAGCAACACTTAATCTTCCCCAAAAAGAAAAAATTCAGGGCATACGTGACTTTTTGCAGTAAATCCACGTATATACACCACTATTCTAGGAAAACCCGCGTGTACACACGACTGTGAAGGCAAAGGCTGCATACAAGAAGAAAAAGAGATAAAAAGAAGGCAAACACACAAGCTGAGACAAAATTTACTCCTATAAGACACTACTAGGAAAACATGTCCCTAGTCCCGATTCAGAAACAAAGAAATCAGAGAAATTCAAGAACATTGAATGCCGACAAAACCCCCAAAGGAAATGACTAGGAACTCCCCAGTATGGTCGCCAATTCTTTTATGGAGAAAATTTCCTATGGATTGGGGTGTACCACAATAGATAGAGTAACCACAGAAATCAATCCCTTCCAAATATGCAGGAGAAATAAAACATCTAACACCAAAGGATCTCGAAACATACCTTATTCTAGATGGTTGATGTAGATCCCTATTGAGCTTTTCCAATCCTGCTTGTGTTAACAATTTGCTGTCTCAACAATCAGAAAACAAGAAAAGCATGCTATATAATGGTCTTAGACCTACTATAGCATATATAATCAATAATGTATAAGTAATTCAAATCATCCATGGATTCAATATTCATTTAAATGCACATCATTGGACAAGAAAATATATTTCTATTAATATAAATCAAATATTACATGAATGATAACCTCTGTCGGCACATCTGCAAACTGGAGAAATTGAGTCCTCCACCTGGGCCTCCACCACCTCAATCCTCCATCTCTTGATAGCAAGCTCACAAGAAAAGGAAATCTTGGGAAGAACACCAAGTGCTCCAAGGGACAAAGGGATGCAGACTCAAGTATAAGCAAGCTACGACAACAATGGACTATAATTTTCTTGCTCTTCAATTCTGCCTCTTCAATGTATCCAAAGGGTTACTTATATAGTGCTTCAATGGGGTAATGGAAGGTCAAATCCGAGTGATATTGAGGCATATGGAAGGCCGAGAGACAAGTGACTCAGATCCACATCAAGGAAAACTCAAAAAATATTTGGCCTTTGGCACACATCCCGATGTACGTGGATTTAAGGGTTATATCCGCCTGTATACACGAGAAATGGTTTAAAAGTTACATATAGAAAATAACAGGTGTTTTTAGCAATGATATTGGAAACATCAAAGGTACAAAAATAGTCCATGGGGTCCAAAGAGTCTGCAGAGGGATAGGGAAGGCCATAAATGTGTGATATACCATGTGTGGTAAAATCAGCTGTAACATGAATCATGTCTATTGTATATCAAATACCTATGAATTTATATTAAAACAACCTCTACCTAGTCTTGAATTCAAAATCTAACTGATCTTTAAAAATAGAAACAGTTACAACTTATTTGCTCCATTTCAGGAAGCAGACTGATGAAAAATATGCTTCAAAGCACCGCCTACATATCTCAAATGTTGATATCTATGTGAAATATGAGAGATGTTTTTGTATTTGACCATGTTCCTGACAAAATGCATGTCTTCATTCTCTCATATCCACCTCCACATCCTTGGAATCAAATTTTGAAGTTGATGGCTCAGACATTAAACTGAAATTTTGGAAAATTTCTGTGTGAAGATTACTTAAATTATCCCAAAATCTAATATATGTGTAACATCTGAGAGAGGTTTTTGATATTGGACCATTATGAATAAAATCCTCTCTTAGTTTTTGAAAATGCATCTTGATTTGGTAGAAACAACTCTTTGAACTTAATGACTAAGACAGTCATTTTCATTAAAAATATGCTATGTTGCTACAAATTGATATGTGATAAGTTGTTTATTGTTTTTTATGTTGAATATGGAATACTATTGGACACTTTGTGTAACTTGTGTGACCTGGGTTCTGCATAGCCCATCGATCCAACAACTACCTGAGATACCAACCCGATAGAGCAAGCCCTGTCGGCAGTGCCTGCAAAGAAGGAACAGTCTCACCTGAGATATCTCTTAGATGGGTAAACACTGGAACCATTTTTCCATGATTGTCGAGGAATTATGGTCCCTTGGCTCGTAGCCACAGAGCTCAAAGAATGCCATAGGGAGACTACACAGAGGAGTCAATATTATGCGATAGAGCACAAATACATGCCATCATGTGCGATTTGACCTTCCTTTCAACCTCACAACTAGCACAAATTGTGTGGTGCAGCTGACTCATACCAATCAGACCTACAACTCAAGTTGCGATTCAAGACAGAAGCATACAGGGCGATACATACATGTCCATTTTAGTGACACCTTTCCAATCATTAATCTACTGATTACAGAATAACATCAGAGATTTAAATAGAATTTAACATTATACAGAAAGAAAATAACAATCATTCACATAAAAATTCACCAAATCAATCATTCATTCAGACGCAAGAGATAATGTGGAAACCCATCTGGGAAAAACCACCAAGGTTCTCTTCATCTGGCATGAGAAAATGATACAACACCTTGTAGTATGCGGGATGCACACTGATATTAAGATATGTCTTTAAGACTCAGACTTATGGTTCTCATGCTCTCTAGTTTCATATTCTACCCTACATCTACTCCTTGCAGTCCGTGCACACAGCAGCCAGATCCACAGCTCAACAGCCCTTCTATCGCTACCAGACTCTTCCTAAGTCTCCTCTCCTCTGATCTCTAGAACATTACAGCAAAAGTGGCATCCTTAACCATGGATCAACACTGAACATGCTAACTATTTCTTGGACAACTGACCTAAAACATAATCACAACCAATGATAAGCAACTAAAAGCCACTTAACAGCTAACAAAATCCAACCTTCTAACTATTGCATCCCTCCTATTTAAATTAGTTTAATGACCATGCAGGGCCGACTGCATATCAACAGTCTATTAACTGTCACCATCAGCCACCCCTTAGGCTACAACTAAGGTGATCATGACTTGACACAAGGAACTATCATCCTGACTTACAAATATCCTCTCATACATGCGTAGCTGCAGGATTACGCCACCATAAACAACCAGGATCTGGATTCTGTATCTATCTCTTTCCGACCATTATCATTTGCATGCTTTTACACTTGCCTTTCCTTAGCCATGTACCTCTCTATTCTACTTGTGCATGTCCTTTGGTTCCTTCGTGATCTACCTTTGTTTTGGCCACACGTGTGGCGCATCTTCTTTGGTTGCGTGCGTGAAATTCTTCCTTATGCTCCTTTCTAGGGCCAACGGGCCCCCAACACTCACCTGTGGCTTGTCCCAAGCCATGAAGCAAGGGACATATGAAGAGGTGCAACCCACGTGACACCTTTTGCAAAAGTTTTGTTTTTTAATTCTCTTGTGTAGCTTCTTCTGCCTCCTGGATTGTGCACCTTGTTCCTTATGCTTTTCTTTCCTCCTTTTTTTTTGATGCTAAGGCTTGGGTTTATACAAATTCTTCTTTAGCTCCTCTGAGAATTCTATGTCCATAGGTTTTTCTTGGGTATGGTCCATTGTAGTCTAGTTGGTTAGGATACTTGGCTCTCACCCGAGAGACCCGGATTCAAGTCACGACAACGGAACCATTTGTTGGCCACTTTTCCTAACTCGAATGACACAGGTTCTGTGTATCCCATCGATCCAACAACTACCCGAGATACCAGCCCAACAGAACAAGCCCTGTCAATAGCGCCTACGAAGCAGGCGCAGTCTCACCCGAGATATCTCTTATATGGGTAACCATCAGAACCATGTTTTTGCAATTGTCGAGGGATTATGGTCCCTTGGCTCGCAGCCAAGGAGATCAACGGAGGGAGACTAGATAGAGGAGTCAGTCTTGCATGATCGAGCAAAAATACATGCCATCACATACGATTCGAACTTCCTTTCTACCTCGCAACTGGTGCAACTTGTGTAGCACAGCTGACTCATAGCAATCGGACCTACAACTGAAGTTGTGATTCAAGATAGAAGCATAGAGGCTGATACATACATTTCTATTTTAGTAACACCTTTCCAATCATTCATCTACTAATTACAGAATAACATCATAGATTTAAACAATGTTTAACATTATACAGAAAGAAAATAACAACCATTCACATAAACATTCACCACATCAATCATTCATTTAGACGAAAGAGATAACATGAAAACTCATTTGGGAAAAACCACCAAGGTGTTCTTCATCTGGCATGAGAAAAGGATAAAGCTCCTTGCAATCTATGGGATGCTGACTGATCTTAAGATATGTATTTAAGACTCAGAATTATGGTTCTCATGCTCTCTGGTTTCGTATTCTACCCTACATCTACTCCTAGTGGTCTGCCCACACATCAGCCGGATCCGTGGCTCAACAACCCTTCTATCGTTACCAGACTCTTCTTGAGTCTCCCCTCCTCTGATCTCTACAAAATTACAACAAAAGTGGCATCCTTCACCATGTATTACCACTGAACAAGCCAACTATTACTTGGAGAACTGACCTAAAACATAATCACAACTAATGATAAGCAACTAAAAGCCAGTTGACAGCCAACAAAATCCAACCTTCTAACTATTGCATCCCTCCTATTTATACTAGTTTGCATGACCACGCAGGGCCGACTGCATACTGGCAGTCTATTAACTATCACCATCAGCTGCCCCTCAGGCTACAGCTGAGGTGATCATGACTTGTCACGAGGCACTATTGGCCCGACTTACAAATATCCTCTCATACATGCGTAACTGCAGGCTTACGTCGCCATAAATGGCAATGATCTAAATTTTGTATTTGTCACTTTCTATCCATTATCATTTGTGTGCTTCTGCGCTTGCATTTCCTTCTCCGTGCACCTCTCTATTCTTCCTGTGTGGGTCTTTTGCTCCCTTCGTGATCTTCCTTCATTTCGTTCATGCGGGCGACGCATCTTCTTTGGTTGCACGCCCAAAATTATTCCTTATGCTCCTTTCTTGGGCCAACAAATACTTTTTAATGATGGTCTTCTACTTGTATAATATCCTTGAATTTTCTTTCAAGTTTATTTGTAAACTAGCTTTCACACTTTGTCTTAAGCTTAGAAATCCTTGAAATATTTTTCCCGGTACTTTTATTGTATGTAATAAGTGTTATTTCAATGAGATTCAATGACCAATACGCTACTTCTCCTTCTCTTTATACATCTCTCTATCTATCCAATTATGCCATCACACGGGACAGAGATAATCTATTCTAGAACATGGGTGGATTAAAATATGTAAATCTAGCTAGTAATCATTTGTGCGAGAACATTCCATCATTCATTGGAATTTTATATTCTAGCATATTATTTTCAATTTTTGTTTAAATTTTTGGATGCACTATAAATCCTGGCATCAAGAAATGTAAATATTATTATATCTTTCTTTGCAAATCTAATTATAAAAAATTTCATAAAATGTAGGTAGTATGTGCATCTGCACAATAGAACAATCTCTATGATCAAGTTGTCATTCCAATAGTAAATGAATTATATTTAGTTTGTTGAAACCAATTAGAAGACCGCTTACTCACATAAATATGGCCTTATCAAATCTTAGTTGTTTGAGGAATACTTGTGCAATTTAAAATATCAGATCATCAAATTATGCTACCATTCCTTTAGATAGTGGCCTTATGTATGTCAACAAAGTCAGAGAATGAGATAAAATAGTTGATCTAGTTTTATTTTAGAAAAATAAAATATAGGAAGGGAAGAGACATGAATCCCTTTTCCTTTTCCATGGACCATGTCTTTGGAATCCTTGACCTGTGTTAACCCTTCTAATAAATCATTGGTCTCACTTGCCCCGTTTTTAATCATTGTTGGGAATTTCCTCTTAGCTTGAGACAATACATTGTCTTTTGGCAATGTTGATAGAGTCCCCTTGATAAATTGTTTTATCCCTAAAGTACCAGATGTGGAAGTATTCTTGGGCCATCCCATGAATCTTTTTCTGGGGTAGATCCTTGCAGTGAATAAGTATTTTGACATGAATCTATTCCTCAAATAGAATTTGAAGGTCAATCCCCTTAATATTATTTACAATTTTATATATGATATGGCCAACTTTAATTTTCACCCTTCATTTCCAACATCAACATAGTTATCAAAAAGTGGCTGATTATGTTTAGATGAAGTAGAGTGATTACTTGAATTTGATGCACTGTGAGACTTTGAGTCTCGACTTGTTTGATTTTGTTTGACAGTAATCTTCTCAGAATAATATTTTTTAGCAAGAACCTTCTCATTCTTGGGAAAGGCACTCAATTTTTTCTCCTCTCTATTAATTTCGTAGTCTTTCAAATGTCGATCATAGTTATATGTGCAGCAGTGGGGTCTCCCAAATACGATGGATCCAGAATCAAGTGAAGAAGGTAAAATAAGCTTATGGTCCTCTAGTTTAGTTGGCTGACCGACTAAGTTAGCTATCATTCAAGTCAGCATACCGACTTGCTCCTCTAACATCTACCCCATGAACAAAACGTTTCTTCGTCCTGAAGAAACAGGGAGGTACCAAAATTTCCTTGTCTGTCTAAGTAGTCTTTATTTTGTACTCTTGATCTTCGTGGGCTGTGAAGTCTGATGGTCGGTCTTTTTTGAACGCAGACTTCGACAATTGCTGGAGCTGTCACTGCCAAGTGATGTTGGAAATCCGTCCAACTCTGCAATATTTTCTATATGTTGATGGCCAGTGTAGTCAGATTTGATAAGATCGACATTTTCTCTGGAATGGAAATTTTAGCTATTCTTTCCATGTTGGGACCCATAAGCTGGTCCTTTTGTTTTGCTGTCTCTCTGAGTCATTTCATCTACAGGAAGATGATGTCTACTTTTTCCAAGTTGGGAATGGCTTGATGCACCCACTGATGTGATTCCCGCTCAAGATTTTGGAGTTTAGCTGTCTTAAGCACTATTTGATCCTCAATTGTGCTTATGAGTGCTTCGTTAGTGGTTTTTCTCTTCTCAAGGACTTGGATTTCTTGTTGGGTCTTCCTGGTGCGCTAATAGACCTGCCTGTAGTAAGCAGGCCAGTCTCTCAGTACTTCTTCGGTGATGATAAACTCCTCCATGTGATCTTGCAACACTTTGTAGGATTCGGAAAAGGATGTGTGCTACTCCATCAATAGTCGGACGGTTTCTTCTTTCTGCTCTTCTTTTGTTTCCTGAATCAGTGCTTGGAGTGCCGACACCACGCTTTCAAATAACTGATAAGCTATTTCTAGTGGTTTGTCGGTGTCAACCTCTACCAGTTCTAGTATCACAGATTGGATCAGGTCCCTGCACTTGTTAAGGAACTTAACTTGTTCATTTTCCTTGTTGGCTAGTTCCTTACGTCTGTGCCGATTCCTTGTCTTTGCTTAGAATGCTAGCGCTTCCAATAGTTGTTCTATCTCTGGATCTCTCAATTTGGTTGCATCGACCGTAGTGGTCGACCCAACTAGATTGATGTGGATCATTGCTGGCTATCCATGATGGTCCTTATTCTTTTTATTCTTTTTTTTCTTCTCTGCTTCTGCTTGTTTCGGCACTTGTGTACCTGCAAAAGTTGAGTTTGGATTTTCTGTTTGTTGTGCAGCAGTGGTTGATGGTATTTCTATTTGGGGAGGTGGGATGACTGCTACCTCTGGTTGTTTGGATGCAGGTGGTCTAGAAGTTGATGTGGTTGGTGTTGATGGTTGTGGTGGGGTTGGTTCTGGTGCAGCTGGTTGGATTAGGGGTCCTAAGTCGGGGGGTGGTGGTGGTGGTGGTGATGGGGTTGGTGAATGGTTGGGTGTGATTGGGTTGGCGGAAATGTGGTCAAGTGGTGGATTTTCGGTCTGTGGAGGTGAGTCCAAGTCGGAGAAGAGTTGGTTGATTGCTTGATTTATGTCCTCGATATTTTCTTCTTCCTCTCCTCCGGTCAGTTCAGACTGGTAGGTGGGGTTCAAGTTACGTCGGAGTTATAGTCGTGGTCCAACATGTGACAACTTCAGCTTCTTTGTCAGGATTTCTCTTGAATTTCGAAGTCACGGTTGCAAATTTTTTTATCCCTTGATGTATTTGGCCGGGTTGTCGGGATCCACCAGCTTCAAACAGAGGTGCTTTGGTAGAGAGATTTTGCACCGATGTGAATATGTTAGGCAACTTTTCAATGAATGCCTGGAGGTATCTGTCCTGGTCAAACTTCTCCTTCACAACCTCTGACATAGCATTTTTGCATAGGTTGAGTGGGCTTATTGAGAGCTATTCTGATATTAGCTCCTCTGTGATTTTTGTTGAAGATCGAGGTGGGGGTGTAGACACAAGATCTACGACATTTTTAGGCGTTGAAGTGTGTGTGATCTTCACCTTCTTTGGTCGACCTTGCTGTACCCCTGCCTCGACAAATTTATGAAATTGGGTTTCAACTGGAACTTTGTTTACTGTAGCATCTTCTATTATGTTGAGGGCCATAGCTGCCAATTCCTCATCATCATCTTAGGACTCTGGAATGATAAGCTTGCACTTACATTTCCCTTGTGGCTATTTTCTTTTCCTTTTTCTTGCATCTGCTATCTCCTTCGACAATTTGGTGATAATCTCTTTGGTGACAGCATACTCTAGATTGTCGATTTCTATCCCTTCCCTTGGTGTATGAGTCGGGATGAGATTTTCTTTAGTTGGATTTGTTACCTGTTGTTCTGTATGTGTTTCTTTCATATGTATTTCTTCCCTCTGTGGCATCGAAGGTTTGATTATGATCTGTAGTCGACCAGTGCCTTCGAACGGTTTCTCCTCCCACACAAAGGTACTGATGTATAGGTTGAGCTCGTAATCATCCTCCTTCTCTTGTTCTGTTAACGGTTCCTCTATCGAGAAGTCTGTTTCCTTTGCTTTTGCTGGAATTGGTATCTTTGCTCCCGCCTGTCGAGATAATTCCTAAAAGATATGTTCGAATGACGGATAATAGTCGAGGGCATTTGCATTTGGTTTGGTGCACTACATCTACCACACCATGGTATGGTCGAGCTCTAGCTAAATGTGAGCCTTTTTGGGTAGACTTCGTTGGATGTTTTGAGGCATCCTCCATCTGGTCGTGCATACTTTTAGTTGCTGGAGCCATTTTTCCAACAACACTTTTCCATTTGCAAGTTCCTTCATTTATCCTTTCTGGGAGAAGGGTTTGAATCTCCACATATGAAATTTTTTCAGTTCCTAAATTTTTTTGTCTCCTTTAGGGAGAATAGAGTACATTACTATCCATAAGATAAGGGATGGAAACCCGATAATTCCTCCCATCTCTTGGCATTTCTCACAGATGGTTTTGATCATTTTGTCTACATACTCAACCCATCTGTATATCTTTCCATTAGTCACAATGGTGTCTACTACTTCCAACATATCTAGTTTTAGGTTGCTTCCTCGACCTGCCATTGTGAGTGTAATATCTATGATTTTGGCCACAATCTGTGGCGTTCGATGTGTTATGTGACCAATCATTAGTCCTTTCAAGTTTTAGTTCGATGTCGACCCTATTAATTCTTCGACCAGTCCTTCTTTTATACCAACTGGTACTGGGTCTCCTTTGTTTGATACCCCTATTAATTGGGAAATGACTTCCCCAAATATGTCGACCGGTTGGTCAAAGTAAAATCAGTCATTATGGTACTGGCTTATGACAAACTTCACTGATGTTTCTTTTGTGCCACCGAAGCTGGCCATGAGCAGCGCATTGGTATAATTTACAATGGAACTGTGTTGTATTTTCTCTACAGCTGGAGTAGGCTTATTTTCAACGTAAGCCCACTCTTTTATCTCGACCCATAGTTTTTACCATGAGCCCTCCCGCACCTTATCATTCTTGATGTTCTTTAGTCTCCTGACTAATGGTGTTTCCGCAGTCTGTAATTCCTTAGCCTTGGTTGAGGCTCTAGTCTATTTGGGTGCCATCTTGTTGGTTTGGTGGTTGATTTCACTAAAGTGCTTTTGCTTTTCAGTCGTCTAGTTTCTTTGATGCTCTCTCTATTTGAATTGCAGTGAATGACCCTTCGGTGGTTCAGTATTTATAGGGGACGCGTTGCATGTTCTCATCAATAGGTGTATTAATGGCGAACATGATGTTCCAGCTGGAACACTTGAGTTTACATTAATGGTGAATTGGTTTTGGCACTAGAGGTCATGAATGCGTGATGGGACTATTGAGGTCATCGGTCGATGTCGGTTATGAAAATTGTCAATGGCGTTATCTCAATGGGCCTGATGTCGATTGTCGAAGTGGTGATTTCTTGTCATAGTTTTTTGTGTATAATAGTACTCTTTGTTTTTTGTATTTTTAGGTTTTTGTAGATTTTTGTTTAACCATTAAGGTCATTATTTTTTTTTATTTTTCAGATTCTATAGCGTTTTAGTCGGGCTCCATTAACAAGTTTCCAAAATACTATGCCTTGCAACATATTTAGTTGGACTGATCTGTTGGCATGTATTCCTTCGACAACGTAGGGTCCCATTCATTATGTATGGAGTTTTTTAGGTTTTCCTTTTACTCAACTATTGTATATTAAATCAAGGTCTCCTACCGACACATTTTTGTTCTTGATGTTTATGTCGTGCCATGCTTTTTGTTGTTGTTTCTAGATTTTGTTCTTGTTGTTTCTAGATTTCTCCTACCGACTATTACTCAGTTGTAATAGTTAGTCCTTTCTTCCTTGTTTGACATCAACATGTAAAATCTCTGCAATAATAGGTGTCTGTTGTTAGAAGTGTAGTGGAACTATTTCTTCTTGTCCATAAACTAGTTGAAAGGGGTTTTGGCCAGTTGATCATTTGTATGCTATTCTATATGCCCATAGTATTGTAGGTATCTTATCATCCCAATCTTCCTTATCAGCATTACATATTTTTGTTAAACCTTTTGTTAATGTTTTGTTAAATGCTTCAATTGCTCCATTCAACTGATGATAGTATGTTGTACTCCGATGATGGTCGATTTGGAACTAGTCGGTTAGGGTTTTAATAGTCCTATTAATAAAGTGTGTTCCTTGGTCTCTGATTAGGGTTAGTGGACATCCGAATCAAGTAATGATATTTTCATATAAATTTTGCGGCTACCTCACTGGAACATGTGTCGACTGGTTCTTCCTGTGCCCATTTGGTCACATATTCGACTACAGTTATTATGTACCTTGCACCTGTTCTTTTTGCTGGTATAGGAAATGGTCTTATGAAGTCTATGGCCCAAATTTCAAATGTCAAACTTGGGTTTACTGATATCAAAGGCATTTCTATGCTAGGCACGGGTTGACCTAGTCGTTGACACCTGTCACATTTGCGTACAAAATTTTGCAATATTTGTGAAGTGTCGGCTACCATAACCCTGATTGTTGGATTTTCTTTGCAGTTGTGTCTGCTTGAAAATGTCCTCCTGCAGGTCCGTAATGTGCTTCATGCATAATGTTGTCTCTTTCATGTTCTAGTACACACCTTCTAAGGATGTCGTCTAAACCCATTTTGTACAGGAATCCATTTATGAGGCTATAAGGTGCAGTTTTCATGGCTAAGATCTATTTCTTTTTGGTACTCATGCCTTCTGGTGCTTGTCCATATTCTAAAAACTAGTCTATTTCCCCTAACTCTACTGGGATTGCTTCTATTCGAAATAGATGTGCATCTGTTAAGTCGTATTTGAATCCTATCGGTTGCTCTCCTGTGTCGATTCGAGATAAATGGTTGGGACCGACATTTAACTTACCTAGTCTGATAACGACTTCGAACTCAAATTCTTGGAATAGAAGTAGCCATCGACAAATTCTTCCATGGTGTAGAGGATTATTCACAAGTTATTTTAATTCTTAATGATCAGTGTAAAAGATAAATGGATTAGCTAGGAGATAATGTCGATATTTTTGTAGTGCAAAGACCATTCCTAATGCTTCTCTTTCTGTCATCGAATAGTTTCGTTCATCTCTGTTTAGTTTTCTTCTATTGTAAACTATAGGATAATCCATTCCATCATCTCCTGGCTGATTTTGGATTGCTCCTATTTGTTAGGTATAACTCCCGATTCATCTTATTCCCTTACCAAAGCAAATATTTATATATTACAATGTGGCGGTTGAGAACCAGCCTTTTCACCTTCCTATCTATTCATATTCATATTTATTATTTATTTACAATAATCTTGATGGATTATTCTAACAATCCCCCTCTTAATCCGAAGGGGTGTTCGTAAGTCCGAGCATGTTTCTGAATCTTTCAAACTTTTCTCGTCCAAGCGCTTTGTTGAAGATGTCTACAACTTGATCATTTGTGGAACAATGTCGAAGATGGACTGTCTTGGACTCTACATAATGTCAAATCAAATGATACTTTGTGTTGATGTGTTTGGTTCGATCATGGAATCTAGGATTCTTAGCCAGCTTGATTGCAGAAGTATCGTCGACCAACAATGGAGTGGAGTTCTCTTGTTTTTCTTGCAAATCTTCAAGTATCTTCCTGAGCCATACTATTTATTTCGTTGCTTCAGCTGCAGCCACATATTCTGCTTCTGTTGTTGAATCTGCTGGAACTGACTGTTTGTGTGATCTCCATGAAACAGCTGCTGATCCAAGACTCATGGTGTATCCAGAAGTTGATACTCCTGTCTCTTTATCGCCATCAAAATCTGAGTCTGAGTACCCAATAAGTTTGAAGTCATCCACTTTAGAGTACTTGAGTCCAACGTCTTGAGTCCCCTTCAAGTATCTTAGAACCCTCTTTGCAGCTGACCAGTGTCCTTCACAAGGTTTATGCATGAACCTTGAAAGTATGCCAACAACATAAGAAATATCTGGTCTAGTTGTTCTAAGGTAGATAAGACTTCCTACAAGTTGTCTATACTTGGTCCTATATTCGAATTCTTTTCCTTCGCTTGATGTGAGCTTCATTTTCTGTTCCATTGGAGTAGATATAGGATTGCATTCTGTCATGCAAAATTTGTTTAGTAGTTCTCCAACATATTTTTTCTGAGATAGGAATATGTACTTAGGATGTTGAGTGACTTCAATTCCTAATTAATAGTGGAGATGTCCCATATCTGTCATTTCAAATATCTTTTTCAAATCTTTCTTTATAGATGCTATATAGCTCTCATTGTTCCCTGTCATCAAAAGATCATCTACGTACACCACAAGATACACAACAGATCTTCCAACTTTCTTTATAAATAGTGTTGCATCATCAAGATCAAAATGTTCAAAATTTAACTTCAAAATATGCTCGGTTAGCTTTTCATACCATGCGCGAAGCGCTTGTTTTAGGCCATACAAGGATTTGACAAGCTTGCATACCTTTTGTTCTTTTCCTTTCAAAACAAAGCCTTCTGGCTGAGACATGAAGACATTCTCTTTCAAGTGTCCATTCAAGAAAGCAGTCTTCACATCCATTTGATGAACTTTACACCCTTTTTGAGCAGCTAAAGAGAGTAAGGTTCGGATGGTAGCCCATTTTGCTATAGGATAAAATGTTTCTTCATAGTCAATTCCTTCTTTCTGTGCATAGCCTTTTGCTACAAGCCTCGCTTTGTGCTTGTCAAGTGAGCCATTTGATCTGTATTTGTTCTTGTACACCCACTTGCATCCAATTGGTTTGGTTTCAACTGGAGGGTCAACCAGCTTCCATGTTCCATTATTTATGAGTGCATCATACTCATTTTGCATAGCTTCTTTCCACTCAACTCGAGTAGAATATTCTTCAAAGGAAGTTGGTTCAAAGTTAGCAAATAAATTAAATTCACAATCAAATGATACATCCATGTCATCACCTGAATTATCTATTCCTCCTCCATCTTTTTGTCTTTTCGAACTTCTCGTTCCCGTCTTTCCAACTTCATCTGGATGGACACTTTCAAGTGTCTTTATGGCCCATTTAGGAATCTTCCGTGATGGTCCTGGTTGATTAGATGGTGGTGCTTCATCATTGATTGAGAGTCTTTCAATTCTCTCAATCACATCATCGAGTCGAACCTCTTGTTCAAGTGAAGTAGCAGGAACTTCTTCATGCGGGGGAGTTGGTGCTTCATATGGAAATTCCAAAGGTTGATCCAGAATAGGAATCCCCCCTTCAAGGTTTGGAATTTCGTATTCATTTTTAGAATATGTCTTTGGATGAGGATAATTTTCCAAATGATCAAGCTGTCTCTCAATGGACTGGTCATTTTTATTAGTCTCAAGAAAAATTACATCTCTGGAAATAACAAATTTCTTGTTTACCTCATCATACAAATGGTATGCCTTGGAGTATTCTTCGTACCCCAGGAAAATTCACTTTCTGCTTCGAGCACCAAGCTTGTTTCTTTGCTCCTTCGGAATCAAGGCATAACAGGTGGAACCAAAAACTATGAGATGCCTGACTGAAGGGAGATGGCCAAACCACATTTCATGTGGAGTCTTGTCATCAAGAGCATTTGATGGACTTCTATTTCTCAAATATGCTGCACAATTTACTGCATCACCCCAAAACATTAGTTTTACATTCTTGAAAAACATCATTGAGCGAACCATATTCATTATGGTTCTATTCATTCTCTCTGCTACACCATT
>LPNX010189593.1:154974-176878 GCA_001517045.1 Pseudotsuga menziesii
GTAAAGCCCGCAATACCTCGGTCAAGATATTTAAATACCTCGACCGAGGTATTTAGATACCTCGATCGAGGGCTTAACAAGCCCTCGATCGAGATATTAAGACCTCGGTCGAGGGCTTAACAAGCCCTCGACCGAGGTGCGTTTTTCTGTTTTTGCCGAAATTCACTTGCCAAAAAGTGTTACCCAGGTCCGTGGATTCACCCTGAACCAAGTTCTTTATCTGGCTCAACAGCCTAATATATATGATTTACAAACAGTTACAAAATAACTACCTATCGGTTCGGTGAACTGACACGACCTTAGGTGGCAGACCTAACATCTAGTTAAGTCGGCTGATCGATTTAGTCGGCCGACCAACTTAGTCGGCTGACCGACTAAGTCGGCTATAGTTCAAGTTGGCATAGTGAATTGCTCCTCTAACAATTGTCTATGCAGTAATATTTTTTACATAGTCATACTTTATTTTTTTTTTAAATTTGCATCCCTTTCTTTTGCACTTGTGAACACCAAAATACATATGTGAGACCATGGATGGATAGCAATATCAACAAATAACATCCCCATGCCTTTGGATTAATTTGTTGGATCAAGGACAACAGTTGATGGGTGTTAGAAACCTGTAATTTTCCTATAGTTGTGGTAGGAAGTCATAGGGGTAACCATTTCAACCAAACTTTAGACTGTATTCTAGTCGATACAATCAGAGAGAAATTTCTCTCATCACAGAGGAAAGAAACACATATATGTGGCTTTGAACATCTTGTAGAGCATACTTCTCATTAAAGCTTCCAATAAAATTACAAAGATGTAAAACCATGCGCATAATGCTTTCTGAATGAAAGTTCCTACCGTTTCCTCATCAATTGAGGTCCTATTTATAATGCCATGGCTCCCGAGACCAACCCCGAAACATATGCCAATTCTGTTACATCATGGGTATACAATTCTTGACAAATTCCTGAGGTGGAATATTTTTCATTATCACAAAAAAATTGGGAAAATATGCGGCAATGCATGTGCTTGACCAAAACAACAAGTATGACATCTCACACTAAGGCTTGTTGGTTGAAAGTGACATTTTAGAGCACCTCCGATGGTCTGGTGCTGACTTAACTTTGGATTTATCTTCAACTGTAGAGGTGAAGGATCATTTCTTCATTACAAGTACTCGTTCTTATACAGCTTCCCACAAATCTTCACCATTTCACCTGTTTTAGGAGTCAGATCACTGAAAAATAGGCTTTAGATATCCACCTACATACCTCAAATGGTGACAACTGTGTGAAATATGAGAGAGGTTTTTGTAAATGATCATGTTCCCAACAAAACCCATGTATTCATTTTTTCAGATTCCCCTCCAGCTCTTCCAAATATTCTTTTGTACTTGATGACTCAGACAAGATTGCACATTTCTAGAAAAATTCCCTTTGAATATCTGTTTGATTATCCAAATCCATATTACCTTTGTAAACACTGAGAGAGGTGATTGTACATGAGCATGTTTTGAATAAAAATTTCTCTCAGTTTCTAAAACTTCTTCTTGGTTTGGGGAAACCAGGTCTCGGAAGTTTTTGACCAAACAATCAATTGATAATCTAGAAAATTTCCCTCTGAAGATGGATTCGATTTTCCTGAACCATAGCACCTGTGTAAAACCTGAAGGAGGTTATTGTATATAAGCATGTTATGAAGAGAAGCCTCTTTCCATTTCTACAAATTCATCTTGGTTTTGTGGGAAACACTCTCGTAAGCTAATAACTAGAAAAGTCATTTTCATAGAAAGACATGTTTTGTTGCAATGTATAAAATTTCGCTGAGTTTTTAAAACTTAAATATCCTGCACTTTGCAAGTGCGAGATCAATGTGGACCGTTAATCAGTATTAGATATGAACTAAGTCGTTCAATAGTGGAGATTGTACTATATTTCGCGGGTCCAAAAACTTCCTTCGTCCTTGCTTGTTGTGAGTGTGAAACTCACCTCCGTCATGGATTTGTTTCCACCTTCCCATGTAACCATTGATTTGGTCAGCGAGTTAATGCCATTTCACAAAGCTTGACCTTCAATTTATCTATGTGTTTTCACAATGCGAACTCTCAGATCCACGTGGAGGAACAGACAAGGAATTATTGTTTTATATGTTTTTTGTAGAAATTATTGTCCCACATGCATAGGATGGTAAATATTACCATGGTTTATATTTCCCAATTGTTTCAACATGTATAAAGGAAAAAGAAAGGATGATACTCATTGTGACCTAGAAAATCCTTTTAATTCATCAGGATTCCTTTCTTTTTTCCCAAATTAGCAATGAATTCCTTTTCTCTTACAAACCTTCTTGATCGAGAAAAAAAACTCTTGTAGGGATAAAATTTAGTACAGGTGCTAACAATGGGAATTTGAAAATAACGTTCTATAACTCGTTTTAACACGGGCATATTTCATTTATTTTTAACAGGAAAACATTTTTTTCTCCAACTTGGAAAATCCATATCTCACATATGTGTTCGCCAGATTAGGATCTGATAATATGGATAGATGGATAGATCATCAGAGAAGAGACCCATACTTTTTAATATATTTATTGGCACACACAAAGCCTCTAGCGGGCATTTCAAAATGGCTTCTCGAGCAAAAAAAAAATTCAATTTGGAAAACTTACATTTCACACATGTGATCTTTATTACAGATACTGAACCCATGGATAGATAGAAAAGTTACCATATAAAATACCCACACCTTTGGATGAAATTATCTACACAACCACATCCTATGGAATCCATTTCCAATCCACCTCTTCAATTCTTGTTTTTAACAGAGACACATTTTCATAGTTTATCTTTGGTGGCCATTATGATTTTTCTCATTTTGACAGATGTATTCCTTGCACATGTGATCATCGAAAAGAAAAATAAAACCATGGATAGGTAGAAATATATCTAAGGAATAGACCTATGTGATCTGATGAATTTTTGGGATCATGAACAACATGTGATGAGCATTTCTAAATGACCTTTTATTACTGGTTTTAACACTTGGACAACTGTGCCATTTTCAGGGTGATTTTTTTATTTCACCAAAACCCTAAACCAATGTCACTAGATGATGTAGAATATCTCACTGACCACAACACAACTCATTTCACCTTCAGAATATTCTTCCTCTGACCTAGGCGTGCATTTTAGTCAACTTGTTGAAGAAAACAGCCTCAACCCCTATTTTGGCAGATCCATAACTTTTGCCACACATACTCTTAAGACAAACTGAGAACATGGTTAGATATCCAGGTAAACAAGCTACAACCTTACAGGATGGGGCATGCATTCTTATTAATCTATGAATTATGCTGGTCATTTTCCAAGGCAATTTTCACTAATTTTTCCAAAAAGACTTGTTTTGGGAGACCCATATCTTTTTCTTCAGACACTTTTTATGAGAAATGAAACCATGGTTAGATAGTACTTCAACAAGATACGACATGGAAGGTTAGGGCGGGAAATTACTTTTACCTATGAATTATGGTGGAAATTTTCGTAAGGAAACTGCTTTAGGGCAATTTTTCATCACTTAGTCCGAATTTTTCATCACTTAGTCATATTTTTTACATAGTCATACTTTATTTTTCTTTAAATTTGTATCCCTGTATTTTTTTATTGTGAACACCAGAATAAATATGTGATACCATGGCTGGATAGCCAGATCACCAAAGAACATCCCCATGCATTTGGATTAATTTGTTGGCTCAAGGAAAAAAGTTGGTGGGAATTTGAAAATAGCCTTCTGTAATAAGTTTTAACACTTGGGAAGATTTCATTTATTTTTAACAGACATACATTTTTTTCTCAAACTTGGCAAATACATATCTCACACATTAGTTCACTATATTAGGATATGATAATATGGATATATGGATATATCATTAGAGAAGAGAGTAATACTTTTTAATAGATTTATTGGCACACACAGAGCCTGTGCTGGGGATTTCAAAATGGCTTCTCAGACAATTTTTTTTCAAGGTGGAAAATTTATATTTCACACATGTGATCTTTAGTATGAATGCTGAACCCAGGGATAGATAGAAAAGTTAGAATATAATAGAACCATACCTTTGGATGAAATTATCTACACAACAACATACTATGGCATGCATTTCTAAACCATCTCTTCAATTCCTGTTTTTAACACTTTACGCATTTTCATAGTTAATCTTTGGTGGCCATTTTGATTTTTCTCATTTTGACAAATGTATTCCTTGCACATGTGATCATCAAAAATAAAACTAAAACAATATATAGGTAGAAAAACATCCAAGGAATAGATAGATGTCATCTGATGAATTTTTGGGCACAGGAACAACATGTGGCAGGCATTTCTAAATGACCTTTTATTACTGGTTTTAACACTCGGACCACTGTGCCATTTTCAAGGTCATTTTTTTATTTCACCAAAACCTTGAAACAATATCACCAGAGGATGTAGAATATCTCACTAAGAACAAAAAAAATCATTTCGCCTTCAAAATATTCTTCCTCTGACCTAGGCGTGCATTTTAGTGAACTTTGTGAAGAAAACTACATGAATACCTATTTTGGTAGATCCATAACTTTATCCACAAACACTCTCAAGACAAACTGAGACCATGGTTAGATATGCAAGTAAACAAGCTACAACCTTACAGGATGGGGCACTTATTTTTATTAAGTTATGAATTATGGTGGTCATTTTCACAAGGCAATTTTGACTAATTTTCCCAAAAAGACTTGTTTTGGTAGACCCAAATCTTTTTCTTGAGGCACTTTTTATGAGAAATGAAACCATTGTTAGATAGATACTTCAACAAGATACGACATGGAAGGAATTTACTTTTACCTCTGAATTATGGTGGACATTTTCATAAGGCAACTGCTTTAGGGCAATTTTTCATTACTTAGTCATATCTTTTACACAACCATATTTTATTTTTCTTTAAATTTTCAGCCCTGTCTTTTGCACTTGTGAACACCAGAATAAATATGTGGTACCATGGCTGCATGGAAAGATCATCAAAGAAAATCCCCATGCCTTTGGGTTGATTTTTTGTCTCAAGGACAATAGTTGGTGGGCATTTGAAAATAGCCTTATGTAACTAGTTTTAACACTTGGGGAGATTTCATTTATTTTTAATAGGCAAACATTTTTTTTCTCAAACTTGGAAAATCCATTTCTCACACGTGTGTTCACTAGATTAGGATATGATACTATGGATAGATGTATATATCATCAAATAAGAGATTCATACTTTTTTAATAGGTTCATTGGCACACATAGAGCCTCTCGTGAGAATTTCAAAATGGCTTTTCACACAAAAAAAATTCAATTTGAAAAATTTATATTTCACACATGCGATATTTATTACGGATATTGATCCTGGGGATAGATAGACAAGTTACTAGATAGCATACCCACACCTTTGGATGAAATTATCTACACAATGACATCCTATGGCATGCATTTCCAAACCACCTCTTCAATTCCTGTTTTTAACACTAGGACACATTTTCATAGGTTATATTTGGTGTCCATTATGATTTTTCTCATTTTGAAAGTCGTATTCCTTGCACATGTGATCACAAAAAAGAAAAATAAAACCATGGATAGGTAGACAGATATCCAAGGAACAGACCCATGTCATCTACTGAATTTTTGGGCACAAGAACAACATGTCGCGATCATTTTTAAATGACCTTTTATTACTGGTTTTAACACTTGGACAACTATGCCAATTTCAAGGTGAATTTTTTTTTCGCCAAAACCCTGAACCAATGCCACTAGATGATGTAGAATATCTCAGTAAGCACAACACAAGTCATTTCACCTTCAAAATATTCTTCCTCTGACCTAGGCATGCATTTTAGTGAACTTGGTGCAAAAAACTGCCTCAACCCCTATTTTGGAAGATCCATAACTTTCTCCACAAACACTCTTAAGACAAAATGAGACTGTGGTTAGATATCCAGGTAAATAAGCTACATCCTTACAGGATGGGACGTGCAATTTTTTTAAGATATGAATTATGGTGGTCATTTTCCCAAGGAAAATTTGACTAATTTTCCCAAAAAGAGTTGTTTTGGCACACCCATATCCTTTTCTTCAGGCACTTTTTATGAGAAATGAAACCACAGTTAGATAGGTACTTCAACAAGCTATGGAATGGCAGGTCAGGGCGGGCATTTACTTTTACCTATGAATGGTGGTGGACATTTTCATAAGGAAACTGCTTTAGGGAAATTTTTCATCACTTAGTCAATTTGTCATCATTTAGTCAATATTGGATTGATTGTGTGTGTAGTCATATTTTTTACACAATCATACTTTATTTTTCTTTAAATTTTCAGCCATGTCTTTTGCACTTGTGCACACCAGAATAAAGATGTGAGACCATGGCTGGATAGCCAGATCACCAAAGAACATCCCCATGCATTTGGATTAATTTGTTGGCTCAAGTACAACAGTTGGTGGGCATTTGAAAATATCCTTTTGTAACTAGATCTAGCTCAATTATTAAAGGGTTTTAGCTCAATGGTAGAGTGCATGCTTTACAAGAAGGAGGTTGAAGGTTTGATTCCTTCGTTCCCTAATGATATTGCAATATTGATGTTTTAAATAAAATATATTTTATTATGATTTATTATGGCTATGAGGGGGGTTCAAAACTGACCTTGTATGTTAAAAAGAGGGGGGTTCAAAACCCCCCCTGTAATTTTCTATGAGGGGGGGTTCATAACCACCCATAAAATTCCAAGATTGACTTTTGGGGGTGGGGGGTGGGGGGGTAAAATTGCTCCCATAAGTCATTTTTTGCGGCGGTTTAGAACCTCCCCAAAAGTCACTTTTGGGGGGGTTTTAGAATCGCCCCCAAAAGTCACTTTCATGGGCGGTATTAGGGGGCCTCAAAACCACCCTTAAAAGTCAAAACATTTACCGTAAGTGCTATTAGGGGCGGTTTTGTAAAGACCACCTGCAAAGCAAACACCGTCCCCAAAAGTCCAAAATTGATTTTTGAGGGGGTTTAAAACGGCTCCTAAAATTCCAAAACCGACTTTTGGGGGTAGTTCTCGGTTTAGAACCACCCCCAAAAGGCACTTTTGAGGGGAGGTTTAGAACCACCCCAAAAAGTCACTTTTTTTTTTGGGGGGGGGGGGGTTATAACCGTTGCCAAAAGTCACTTTTAGGGGAGGTTTTGGGGGGGGCTTCAGAACCGCTCCTTAAAGTCAAAACTTTTAGCATCGGTGATATTAGGGGCGGCTTTGTAAAGATGTCCTCCAAATCCAAAACTGCCCCCAAAAGTGAGCTTTGGAGGTGGAAGACATACGCCCATAAAAGTGAAATTTGTTGTAGTGCAAACATAACAAACAACTCAAGTCATCAAAGATATGCTAAGAATGTATGTCATGCAAAGACCCACTAAGTGGGAGGACTATTTACATCTAGTAGAGTTTGCATACAATAATGGTTACCAGGCCTAAGCAAAGATGATCCCATTCAAAATATTGTATGGGAAAGAGTGTACTACCAATGTTAGTTGGGATATCCTTATGGATCGTCTTATAGTAGGACCTAAAATGTTACAATACATGGAACAAACTCTTTGAGAGGTAGAAGAGAACTTGAAAGTGGCATAGGATCGCCAAAAACATTACACTAACTTGAAGAGACATCATAAAAAGTTTTCTGTCGGAGACCACATATACCTTCAAGTCAAACCCAACAAGAACTCCCTTAAATTGGGGAGATATACCAAATTAGCACCACAGTTCTATGGACCCTTTCAAATCTTGGAAATGATTGGATGAGTTGCATACAAACTTTCTCTTCCATCACACTTGAAAATTCTAAATATTTTTCATATTTGATTACTGAAGAAATATATACATGATTCCATTCATATCATTGACTAGAATGTGGTGCAGGTGGAACTAGAAGGAGAATTTCAACTGGAACCCTTACGCATTTTGGATAGTAAAGAAACAATACTTCAGAACCAGGTTTTCACTCGGGTTAAGGTGCCATGAAAGGATTTTATGCCAGAAGAGGCGACTTGAGAACTAGAGGAAGTTTTACGAAAGAAGTACCAAGATTTATTTCCATAAGTTATGGATGAAGACTAAGAACATTGTGTATAGTGTTGCAATAAGGGGGAGAGGATGTAATATCCCTCAATTTATAAACATTGTTTGTAATATTTTGAATTTTTGTTGTATTTTAAAGAGGTTGGTTGATTCTGGAATCCGCCTAAATGGTCCTTGGAGGACAAATGTAGCCAAAATTTTTTCATTTTAATGAAACCATTAATGAGGGGGACAACCATGCTAAAATAGGAATCTATGCGTGCAAGAGTGGGAGACGTAGAAGAGTTAACCTCACAGAAGTACACCAGGCACTAGAACGCCATGATGGCACCAGACACACCCTAGAAAAAATCAGGGAACATAGTGGGCGACAAAAATTCTTTGGGGAATGGGTCGTAGCTGCAAAATACCTAGGAAAAAACCAAAATATAAAGAAAGCATATGCGAGGAGGCACGACGCTGCTGAGTATGATGGGAAAATACAAACTCTTGTTGTGTGATACTTTGTGTGATGCAAGAGATGAAAGAAATACTTGATGTGTGAGCACTCTTTGTTAGGAAAGTGATTCTCAATTGAACACTGAACCTCACGTTGGTTGTCTCCACCCTTGGAACGCATAGTTTAGCTCGGCCGCGATTGAGGAAAAAGAACATCTATGCCAAATATATGGTTGGGTGCAATGTGGTTGTTCCTTCTCGATTCGGCTCTCCTTACAAACAGGTTCCCTTATGTGTTTAAATTCTTACAAAATATTGAGGTGAGGGTATATTTGTTTATGTGAAATGTGTGTTTCAATGTTAATAAAAAGGATAAGTACGAGTTCTTAGGCTTCTAGACGAAAAATGTTGCTTATGATATGGTGTAATACTCATGCTCTGTTTTGAGTGACTGTGACTTGCGTTTGGTTATATGGCTTCCTAATGGTGTAATACTCATGCTCTATTTTGAATGATTGTGACTTGCATGTGTTTATATGGTCTTCCTATGGTGTAATATTATTTTTGTGAAGAGTTACTCGGGTTCTTTATGAATACATTGTTAAAGCCGAGATGTAAGGGGTTCCCCCTCTAGGGAAGTCTAAGTGATTTTCTCGGATTAAACCCTTTTCATCTTAGTGAAGTCCTTGTATAATATTTTATTCAATCCTTAAAAGAATGGTGAAACTATGAATGGAAGTATGGTTGTTGAACTTTATTAAGAAACTGACTACTGAAAAACCACTACATAATCCCTAACTTGAACCTGCCTTAAATATCGAACTCATCCTAAGTCATGGAGGCCATAAAAGGTTGGAAACCCTTTGTTTTACCCAAGAAAACAAAAAGAAAAATAGGTGAAAACCATGGTCCAGAAGTCCTACACAAGATTAATAAATTATAAAGAAATCGAGTGTTTTTGCAACCCGCAATTTGCATTGCAGAAGCAAAAAAAAGGAAGAAAAATTATAAAGAATTTAAGTGTTTCCGCAACCTGCAATCTGCATTGCGGAAGAATAAATGCAAAAGGTAAAATTGCTATAAACATAAATCCTTTCCACAATCCGTAATCTGCATTGCAGAAGCAAAATTGTGAAAGAATATTTTATAAAGGATGAAGTGCTTTCTACAATCTGCATTGAGGAACAGTAAAATCGTAATGACATTTAGTGCTTTCCATAGTCCGCATTGCAGAAGAAGAATTACAGAAATATAAAATTATAAAGTATCATGCATTTTCCGCAATCAGCTTTCTGCATTACAGAAGCAGAATTGCAGAAGGATAAAATCATAAATGATTACACGTGTTCTACAATGTGCAATCCGCATTGTGGAAGAAGAATTATGGAAAGGTAAAAATTTAAAGGAATTAAGTGCTTTCCACAATCTGCAATCCACATTGCAGAAGAGGATTTGCGGAATGGTAAAAATTGTAAAGAAACCAAGTATTCCGCAATCCGCATTGTGGAAGCGAATTTGCAGAATGTGATTTTTGTAAAGAACTTAAGGACTTCTTGAATCCACAAATCCGCATTGCCGAAGGGAAAAATTCTAAAGGATTAAACACTTTCCGCAATCCGCAATCCGCATTGCAAAAGGGTAAAGATGTAAAGGATTCAAGTGCTTCATGCAATCTGCAATCCACATTGCAGACGTTCCATTATGGAAGGGAAAATTTTCAAAGAATTTAAGCACTTTCTACAATCCGCATTGCGAAAGCGGAATTGCGAAGGGGAAAAATTGTAATAAATATAGGTACCTCCACAATCCACAACCCGTATTGCGGAGAAAAGTTGCGGAAGGAAAGGCCTATTGTGGAAGGCTTGTTGAGGAATACTTTTAAGCTTAAGTTTTGAAATCCAACCAGTTAAAAGGATGAAAGGTAAATACTGAAAGCTCTTCTTCCAAGTGTTTTGTGATATTTAAGGAATCATATATAAAGATGAAAAACCATAAGGCGGGGTTTGTAATAGGCATACACTTCTAATTTTAAATATCTAATTTATTTGGGAGATAGTCAATTTAAAATCATGTCAAATAATTAATATTAAAAACACTAGTAAGATTATGGATATTAATTTATATGCAGATTTTAATTCATTATTATTACTATATACAATACTCTTTTGGAAATGGGGTGTAAAAAAATATATTTTCTTTTAAGGAAACACTTGTAAATGAGATGATAAATAACTTCAACCAATAATATTAATTACATTATTTTATAGTAAAATTTATTTTAACTCTTTATATGTAGAATGGTTACTTTTACCAATAATCTCTCCATACGTATGTAATAAGTACAACATAAATGGATAAAGACTCATTAAAAACTTATTTACAATTAAAATCTTACATTGATTCTCTTTAAGAGTAAATATATTTATAAGTAATCACCAACTCAAACTTCAACTATGAAATGATATGATAACCACTTACCAGAAGTCATTATTCATATGTTAACCATTACATATTGATGATAATATTATATGGTTTATAACACTTCTTTAAAACCTTATTGTAAATAAAATAGAAGGTGAATAATTTTTTTTTCTTACTTTAACAATGTTTATATAGGTTTTCACCTCATTCTACATCATTCACTCTAACATACCTAGAACTCAAAAATAAATATTTTTATTTATTTGAGAAAACATTATGTTAAATTTATTGTAATTTTTTTATGACCAAGTTGGTCAAGGATGACTCGAATTGAATATTTATTTATTTTAATAATTAAATAGAAGTAATACCTATCCAAAAGAGACTCTTAAAAGAGTGTTCACTTACCCACTATGAGGAACAAGCATATGTAGAAGGCTAGTTGACAAGTGGCAGCACTAGCATTTCACTTTCTAACCTTTGCACAAAGAAAAATCCCTAAAAATGTGGTCATGTTCCCTAAGAGGGGGAACTCAGCACGTGGCTCAGTTAATTCCAAAATTGGCCCACAGACCTAGGCAACCTTATAAATACCATCAAATTGAGCAGGAGGCTCACTACATTTTATTTCCAAGGGAATGAACCTTGTGACTGCTGCAAAACTGAAAAGCGAGTCACACAAGGAATTTGATGAGGGGATAGCTAAAGTGGAATTGTTGAGTTAAGTCTTCTACTGAGTACTAAGTTACAACAAGTTTTTTGGGTGCTATTATCTAGTGATATTTGTCACAGTAGTTTAGTGAACACGCTCGGGGGTCATAAGCAAGTAATCTTGGCTACTTCAGGAGACGGTTGGGTGGAAGATTCTCCTTTGGGTTTTTGTCCTCCTTGTGCATTTTATCCACATTCTAACTGTTTATTTTCTATGTGTGATTTAATTCTATTTCTATAATTTGTTCATAGCACTATGTTTAGTATTTAGAGAAGTTTAGTAATAACCGTCTGTAATATATTTTCTTTGCAAATGAAAAGTTGTAGATTCCTTTCCTTCATATTATAATTAGTTATCTCATGTTGATTGCTTTCATGATTTTGTATAAATCATTACAGTCGTGATTAGGATAATTATAGAGGTACAAGCAAATATTTTCCTTCTTTGCGTCAAATACTAGCTATTTAATTTTATTGAGTAGCTTTAAATTCTCAAATTAATTATTCATAATATATACAATTACTTTTCTCCCTAGTTTCCTAGTTAAATCAAATCAAGATCTTTACAAAATCGATATAAGTGACTCTAGATACATCTTAAAATTCCATATTAATCTACTATATTACCATACAAGTTATAGAACAAAAACACTTTACACGTCTATTAATTATACTGATAAAATTATCTTTACAAAAATGTAAGTTAAAGGGTTAAATCAAGTCACGATTTTCTAACTAGAATCCCTTTGAAAACTAAAAATGGATTTTAGTTAAGCTAGGTGTTAGATAATCTATGGAAGCTCCAACATCGAAACTGTGCCAAATTTTCACTTTAAACAAACTACAATAAATAATGTTTAACAATAAAATAGGTCACGGTTTTCAAAACCTCTTATAAACCTTTTATTCTTTAGCAAGAGTTCAAAGCTTCATAGAGGAAAAATAAAGGTTGTATACTTAATCATTCATTGTTTTCTTCTCATCTAGATGGTGAATGTATAAATACCATTAACTTAACAAACTAGAAATAACCCATAAAAACCAAGGTAAACATTCTGATTCACAAATTGATCTACACTGTTTAACATTTTCAAGATTTGAGTGGCATCACGGCCCAAATAATTTCTTTAGCAACAGAATAATGGCCTCACAACTTAAACCTTGTAAAACATATCTTTTACAACGCTAAAAAGTATCCACGCCCTAACGCCCTATTAAATAACTCATTTAAGAGGAACGAAACTAAAAAAAGAGATTGTATTTAGGAATGCATATTTTTAAAATGACAAAGTCCCTCACAGGCTCTTTTCAATTTATTTAAAACATCATGAATAGAAGAATCCACTTGGAAACCCCTATAAACATGACAGTGGCCTCACGACCCTTTCTCAAAACAAGTGGAAGAGGGTATTGACCTCATGGCCGTAAATAGTTTTCATAGAAAAACAACACTAAAAAAATGTTAAACAAAACAAGATGGGGTAAATACATTAACAAATACCTCACGGGTTTTTATTTCTAAGGATCGTAAATATTTTACATTTTGGAGTGACAATCACAGTACTGTTCAAAACAAATCACAAAGACTTAAACACTGTCACTATCTACACTAAACAAACATTGCAATCACTTAGACTTCATGGTAGAAGGGTTCTCCCTAACGTTATCAAATGTAAATTCCTCATGCGACTATACCAAAGAGGATTACCACTTTCACACTGCAAAAGAAAAACACAAATATTGAGTCCCAAACCATGCCATGAAAATGTATGACAAGCTACGATAACACTAGCCTCATAGCCACGGAAATGTAGGTAACAATCCTTACTCGGACTGAAGCTCCTTATCCTCACCTCGTCCAACCAAGAAATTTTTACCATAGTCTATTCACGACAGTCTCCTGCACATAAACATTACACGAGTTATTATGCTAAACTTTAAAGGTAAATCACCATATAAAAAGATTAATGTAAAACCACTGAAGGGATTTACCTACTATTTTAATAAATGAAGCCGAACTTAACATCAATAGTGTGGTGTGAAGGGCTGAGCAAAGAAGTAAGGGATTCAAGGGCCGAGCAACTCTGCTCCTCCACCTTTGAAATCAGAGTAAAGATACATTGTAGTACAGAAAGAGGATGGTCAAACAACACAAAGCACAAACCAACAACCAAGCGATACGAGGCTTAAAGAACAAGGTAGTCACCTATCTCAAGGTGCCAGAAACCCTTAGGGTTTTTCAACGTGGTTAGTTTCTGCGAGGTGATGCATTCAAGGCCTTCACATGGCCTCTGTAATGTCACCATTAAACCATAACCAATCCACATCATATCAACCTTTATTTTATTTTCAAACTTGGTTATCATTGGTCGCTTGTTGTTACTTGAACTTTTGTAATAATAGGATAATGTTAGTTTTTCAATCCCCCTTTTTAGTCCTTGGCTTAGGATAACTGGTACATATCCTAGCTTAGGACTTTGTTTCTATTTTTTTTACTCTAGGAGGCTTTAAGCCTGGTTGCTTTCACTTGCACAAGGAAAACATCTAGGTTTTTGTTATCCTTCAAAGCTAAGTAAGACATGCAACCCCTTTCCCTAGTTGATAGGTAAGGTCAATGGCTGAAAGGAGCATAAAAAACATCCATGACACATTGAGCCAACATAAAATCAAAGTAATTTTAACGAAAAAAGTATGTAGTGACATTATAACATTACTTGCATCAGAGTATTGCCGCAAAAGGAAAGTCATGTTTACAACACTAACATAGTTTGAAGATCATATGGATCTAATTTTTTATTCTTTGAATCTTGCAGTGAGAATTAAGATACATTTATTTGGCTGTCACACCTAGTAAAGAACGTAAATCATAACATATGATGGAGTTACCTTCTTAGGATTTTACAGATTGGTATATATTAATTCTTTTTTTTTACTTACGTAAATTAGGAGATGTTACATATGGTATCAAAGCGAGTTTCCAAACACTAGGCCTGATTGACTCACTCACATACAAACAAGAAACAAAATATACTGATCATATCTTAAACTTATTTTTGTACAGAAATATAATTTTTTTTTTGCAGGAAAATGGAAGGTGTTGAAGCATCTCTTGAAAATGGATCACATCACAATAATCAAGACAACATTTATGTCGAACTAAATAATCAACCCTCAGAGTTACTACAAACAGTGAAAGAGTTAAAGGATGAACTACAAATTGTGAAAATAGGTAATGAAAGAATTTTAGAACTAAATCGGATTTTACTGCACAAAATCAACAACAAAGGTAAAGATAAAAGAAATGTGTATGAAACTAATTCTGAAATAGTATCATATAAACACATGGGTAAGAAATTAAAATATTCTGATAGTGAATCTTCTCCAGAAGTTAACGCAAGGCCACATAGATGAAGGTATAAATACACAAGTGAAAGTAGTGAAAGCAACCATAGGTCTAGAAAGAGGAAGTATAAACCTTATGAAGAGATTTCAGGAGAATTTAAAAAGATAAAACCACCCATGTTTAAAAGGGAACTGGAAAAGGGTGAAGAAGTCGAGGCTTGGTTATCGGGGATGAAAAAGTATTTTCATATTTATAACTACTCCAATAGATTGAAATCCTAGATGGCTATCTACAACCTAACCGGAAAAGATGACATGTGGTGGAAGGTTATAAAAAGAGTCAAAAAGTACTTTAAAAGGAAATTCTTATCTGAATAGTATTATGAAGAAAGAGTTAAAGAGTTTTATGAAATAAATTTGGGATCAATGTCAATGAAAGAGTTCAGTAGCAAATGTCTATGTTTACTAAGATATGTACCATATATAATTAATGAAAAGCCTAAAATACAAATATTTTTAAGTTTTGTGCCCACAAGCTTCAAGGAGAGAATTGAATTTCATAATCCAAAGACCCTTGAAGAGGCAATGATAAAAGCTAAATTATGTTACAAACAGAGTAAGAAGAGAGAAATAATACCTAACTAGAAGAATAAGAGAATGAGTAACTTTGATGAGAAGGGAAAATGTTTTAAGTCTAATAAAAGTTTTGGAAATCATTCTCGGAATTTCTCTAAGAATAATTATCAAGGAACAGATTTTAAAATTAAAACACAACAAAATACTACAACACCAAAAGGAAGAGATATGCCTAACAATTATGTTAAAAATAATGAACATAAGGAACATGTAAAGTGCTCGGAATGTCAAGGACCACATTATGTTAAGTATTGTCTGAGTAGGAAGCGGAACTTCAACAATGTGCATACCATTCAAGAAGAGGAAACAGTTGGAGATATAGCAAATGAAATTCCTAGAATAAATGCAACCTTGGAAAATCAACAGGCTCACCATCAAACTTCCATGGTGTAAATACAAGGTGTCTCGTCCCCTCCTGTGGACACCAAAGAGAGAACACAACCATAGTGCTGCTAATCTGGGCAATCTATCCACATGAACGAAAAATAAAAATGCATTGAAATAAAACATACACATATGCATAAAAATTTTAATTATAAAGAAGAAGTAATTCATCCATTCAATGCATTAGACATGTTCATCATTTTTCATTAAGCAATAAATACAATTGCAAAGATAAAATAGACAAGAATACTTATCTTGAAAGAAGCTTGTTCCACAACCAGGGACGTCGCTGCAACGTTCCACCCAACTGTAGGCCAATGTGCTCATCAATCTCTCAGCAACAGTGCCACCCGGGAGCTGGGCATGATTCCGACAAGGAATAATGGAATACTAGTAGACTCACACATAGCCAAAGGTATATCAAAATTCAGTCAAGCCAAATAAAGTTGGGTTTATTAGGCTGCTAGAGAGGTGGAAGGATAAGTTTCTAAGCTAGTGAGCTCAATCACAGAGCTATGGACACCTAGATTTGTTTGTGAGGTTCCTTCATACACTACGTTTATCAAGCTCGCTCAAACCCAATTCCACTCCCAACCAGTTCAGATCAAAGCAAAATATGCACACACATGAGGATACAAAATTCTGTGTTGAGGAAAAAATGGTTTAGGAAACAAAATTAATTACCAAGATGTGTAAAAACAACCCCTTAGAAACAATTTGATTTCCAGAGACGTTTATGGCCCTAACATGGCCAAAATGGACTCAACAACACCCAAAAATTGTGGTTCTCTTCTCCCACTCACTGGCATTACCAAAAAACGATCTCCAGCTTCAAAAACGATGTAACAAACTTAAACAATAACAACAATATATATNATTTGTGTAAACGAATAATTATTCACTTCAAGTGGTATCAGAGCCTCGTTGGCTAGATCCCGACCTTTGGCTATATTTTTTGCTTTTAGTCATCACCCAAAGTTTTCCTGAATTTTTGGGTTTCACATTATTTACACCTTGTGTAGATTTGGGTTTCCCAAAATAATAGGAATTTGTCCTTAAAAAAATAAAAAAAAGGTAAAAGTAACTCCCCCACAAAAAAGAGTAATAAAAAAAAAGTGAAAAAAAAGTAAAAACGAAAAAAAAACTAAAAGAACGAGGAAAAAAAAGGCAGAGGAAAAAGAAAAGTTAAGAAAAAGAAAAGATAAAAGTAAAAGGAAAAAAAAAAGAGAGGGTAAAAGTGAAACCACACCTGGTTTCTTAAAGTGGGTTTGAGTTTGAATATAAAAGTGCAAAATAATTACTGGTAAAGAGCAAGTGAGATTTGAACTTAGGTGGAGACTGTAACACTCATTCCTCCCAACCACCCAATCTACTCACATTTTACAGAACTAAAGGAAAAAAAAAAGATAAAAATGGTGCATAATAATTGCTACTAAGAAGCAAGTGAGATTTGAACATAGGTGGGGAAGATAACACTTATTCCTCCCAACCACCCAATCTACTTGCATTTTACAAAAGTATTGGAAAAAATTAAAAGTCAAGGACTACAATTTCGAAGGTTATATATTATTTTATATAACTTAAGTTTAAAAAAATAATAATAATTATTATTATCATTTTATTAAAAAAAAATTATTTTTGGAAAAAAGAAAGGTTATTTGACCTAACAAGAAATAGTCGAAGAAAGTTTTTTCCAAAAGAGACATATTGAGAATTATTAAAGCTTTTGTGTCTACCCTTCTAGAAGAAACGGAGACAAAAGTGAAGTAGAAACATAGTCACAAACAATGGCTACTACATATTCGGAAATGAAGGCACAACTACAAACAACAGTGGACGAGTTAGATCAATACAAGGCGATCAATAAAAGTCTACAAGCTAAGGTTGAGATGAAAAAGTGGTTGAAAGAGTGGAAATACGATGAGAATCACCGCTTATGGACTCAGAATCGACAGCTAGAACGAACCATAAGAGATAACAAGAAAATGTTATCTGATCAGGATAAATAAATATCATGTTTAAAAATTCATAATTAGAACCTAAAAGACCAGATCAAAAAGTCAAAAAATGACAACAAATCACCATATGGATGCGATAATGAATTAGAAGAAGAAATAAAGCATCTAAACAAACTCATCATGAAAAAGATGCTGAATTGGTGCCAGTCCAGAAGAGGTGAGAAAATCAAGGAGCAGAGTTACGTCATCATAAACAACAAAACGAAAAACTCCAGTAGCAGTATGATGACAATAAGAAGACACATATAAGTTAGAACTGACAAAAGTCAACAAGGTTTTATCAAGCCATTTTGAAGAAATTTTCAGATTAGGTAATCATAACAAGACACTAGTCACAAAAATTAAGAAGTTGAAAAGTAGTTGGAAGACAGAACAATCCATGGAAGACATTGAAGGAAAAATTCTAGACAAACAGGAAGAAAATCATTGTATCAGAAGGCATAATGAAGATCTTAAGAAACAACTTAAGAAGTCTGAAGATGACAGAAAATCACATGTAGAAGCAATTAAGAAGTTTCAAAATGATAACATGTAGTTAGAAAACAAGCTGGAAAAGATACAGAACGAAACCTTAAAACCTCAAGAGATGAAAACACAACTTTCTACTCAGATCAATGCTAAAAAAATGACACTCGTAAAAGACAATGACATTGTGAAAAATCCATATCGACAGCCCAACCATAAAAATAGATATTCTACAAAGCGGGAAATGTCGAAAGATAGTGGTACCAATCTAATCAAATCTCCTAACGATAGATCAATATGGAATGCCAACAGTCCACATCAAATCAATTTTGGATGGATTGATTGATCCACATATCAGAAGTTGTGCTTAACTCTTAGTAGTTCATATTGACATGTTTTGTCAGCTGTGAAACCACAAAAGATGATGCAGAAATATTATAAGGCTTTGAGGACAAAGCCTTTCTAAGGGAGTGGCAATGTAACAAACTTAAATAATAACAATATATAGATATATAGATAGATAGATAGATAGATATCAATATGAATTATTAATATCAATACATGTTGATATTCATAATTACTAATTAATAAATAGTTATTAGTCAACTATTTTAAAATGACGCATCCTTTCATGGATGGCATCCAAAGTGCCTTTCCAATATATATATATATAGATATAGATATATGGCATTCACTTTGTAATCTATCATCATATCTATTCTATCATCAATTTATAATTTATTATGGCTTATTTAATATTCCAATTCTTTTCGTAATATTATTTGTGTAAGCAAATAATTATTCGTTTCAAAGGATGGGAAAACGCATCAAAATCGTGGGGAAGGAAACCCAACCACTAATAAATACAAAAACTATTTTTGACCATGAGAAAAATGAGGTAAACAACCAAAAACATGAATGAATACCCACACAAGAAGTTCTAGCTACCTCCAAGAGCCCAACATGAAGGACAAAGATGAGGAAAACATGAAAACATGAAAGCATGTTGGAATGGGAAGACGTTTTTGGATTTTTACTTGCCCAAGGAGTCAAAAAGCGTTTCCCTAAAATTGATGGCTTCTCCAACTCGAATTTTTGGACTTCCATTCCTTGCCCATCCCATGCAATAACCAACTCAACCAATTTCTGGCAGTAATAAATGATTGGGTGAATAAGACAAGAAAGGTAGTTGACAGTTTTGATAGGTTCTCCCTTTGACATTTGAATTTTCCTCATTGGCCCGAAGGTTTGAATACCCCCCCTACCTTATCCTTGGGAAATCATGCCCCCATCTCATTATTTGTTGCATTGACATAGCTCATTGCGTGTTTTTAATTAAATTGCATATTTACATGATGTCCAAAATTATAATGTGTCAGCTAGCACAAAATACCATTAGGATCGATTTTAATCGCCGAAACATAAATGATAAATCAATGGTGGGGTTTTTTCCTTTAGCTCCACAACATGATTAATTACAATATTTACATTATATACATTAAATGCAAATGGTGTCAAAAACAAGGTGTTACACAGGGTATGATACAAAACCAGTCTATTTCTATTCTCATTGATCGAGGTGCTAGTTTAACCTATGTGTAACCTAACATAGTGGAAAAATGAAAATTATCTTTGAAAAAGTTTAAAAAGTATTGGCTGGCCCAATTAGCTACAGGGACTAAAAGGAAAGTAGTTAACTATTTTGAAAATTTTGATTTGTTTATGAGTCAGTTCAAAACTCAAGTCAAGTTAAATATATTACCGTTAGGATCTTATGATGTTTTAATAGGTGTGGATTGGATGGAAAAACATCAAGTTATTTTAAATTGTTTTTAGAAAACATTTAATTGCTTAAATGATAAAGGAGAAAGGATTACAGTCAAAGGAATACCTAGGAAAGTTTTTGTTAGAAAAATCTCATCCTTGCAACTAAAAAAGGTTGTAAAGTCTTTGTTGTACATGTAATAAATAACGAACAAATGGATAAAGAAGATAACCTGAAATTCGATGATATTCCAATCCTATAAGATTTCTCAGATGTTTTCTCGAATGAAATTCCAGGATTACTTTCAAAGAGAGATATGGATTTTATGATTGATTTAGTATGAGGAGTTGTACCTAATTCAAAGGATCCTTATTGAATGAACATTTTAAAACTAAACAAATTAAAATTACAATTGCAAGAACTAATATAGAAAGATTATGTAAGACCAAGTGTATCCCCTTGGGGAGCACCTATTTTATTTGTTAAAAAGAAAGACGTTACTTTACGTCTATGTATAAACTACCGTCAACTGAACAAAATGACAATTAAAAATAGATATCCTCTTCCCTGCATCGATGATCTGTTTGATCAGATACGTGGAGCGATGATATTTTCAAAAATAGGCTTGAGATATGGATACCATCAAGTCAAAATTAAAGATGAAGATATTTTTAAGACTACTTTTAGAACTAGATACAAGATCTATGAGTTTGTGGTTATGCCCTTTAGTCTAACAAATGCTCTAGCAACTTTTATGTTCTTAATGAACAATGTCTTAAGAAAATACCTAGGTAAATTTGTAGTCGTCTTCATAGATGATATATTAATTTCTTCTAAAACAAAAGAAGAACATGATGAACACTTACAGATAATGCTACAAGTTTTAAAAGAACATAAATTGCATGCTAAATTCAATAAGTGCGGATTTTATAAAGATAAGATACAGTATTTAGGGAACGTGATATCCGAGGAAGGGATATCAATAGACCCAGATAAGATGAAAGCAATAATTGTTGGGGCGCATACTCCATATTGGGTAACTCCGCGGTTAGTTAGGAAATTTGTAAGCGGAGCTATGGGTCAAAATAGTCTTAGGGGTGTCAGGGTAAGTCAAAACCCTCCCTTTTTGTAATAAACCCATGGTTTAAATGCAGGGTTTAGGGTTTGTGGGTGCCCATGGTTTAAGACCAGGGTTTTGTGAAGCTGCGCAGTATAAATAAGCGCTTATGTAAAATGGTTAGGTTAGGCTTTTTGATGTAAGGAAAGATAAGGCAAGTAAGGTTGGTTTTGTAAGGAAAGGACAAGTCCCAGCTGTGTGCGTGGACGACCTCTACAGCTGTGTGCACAGAGGGCTTTTGTAAGGAAGAAAGAAAGATCTGCAACTGTGTGCGCAAAATCCTACTGCTGTGTGCGCAGCTGTTAAGAGCTAAAGAAAGATCTGCAGCTGAGTGCGCAGATAAACTGTGGTTTTGAGGAAAGAGGAATAAAACGCAGTTTGTGGACGTAGACCCTACACTGGGGGTGAACCACGTTATATTTGGTGTCGTGGTTTTGTTGTGTTGTTTCTGTTTCTGTTATTTTCATGCATTAAACTGAATATATCTGATAATATAAGAT